>PVLD010003595.1:0-139793 GCA_004027595.1 Dinomys branickii
TCAGAGTGATATGATGTTTTCAGATCTTCTGGGAAAATACCCAGAAGAGGAATAGCTGGTTTGAATGGAACCTCTAGACCTAGTTTGCTGAGAAATCTCCAAATGGCTCTCCACAGTGGTTGCACCAGTCTGCATTCCCACCAGCAGTGTAATAGAGTCCCTACTTCTCCACAGCCTCGCCAGCATCTGTTATTGGATGGAAGGCATTATCACTCATAGAGGACACAAAGTTATTTAAAAGGTAGATTCCCATACTGGCATCTCACCCCAGTAAGACTGGCCAGTATGGGAATCTACCTTTTAAATAACTTTGTGTCCTCTATGAGTGATAATGCCTTCCTCAAGTGTTTTTAACCTCCCTGTCATTTGAGTCTTATAATTATTGAAATGTCAGGAAAATATATTTTAATTCCCATTTTACAAAATGGAAAATGACCTCAGAGATGCCAGTGACAGAGAATACAGTCAATAGACAATAAAACCACCAGACTGTCTGGTCAGAGAGCATCCGTTTGGTGAGCTGACCATGGCTAAAGGTCTCCTTTCTCTCAGGTCAGTGAGATAGGGAGAGTTTGTTCTTGTTTGCGTTAGTCTTCATTTCTCTAAATACAACTATCACTTCTAACTGTCAATGATGCTACTTAAACTAAATTGTTTTCCAGCCAAGTTACTTTTAAACCCATGTGAGCTCATAATCTACCAATCAGTGCTGAAAAGAATTAAACCTATGAAAAGAAAAATATTTTCAAAACTATTCCTGTTAGAATATATATACAAATTCAGGAAACTGTCAAAACTGTTAATCCAAATCAGAGACATATTCCATTATAACATATTTAGTATGGTATAAAAATCATTACCTCTGAGTCATGGTACAGTCATGTTTCTAGTGATGAGAATAAGATTTTCCAAAGCTCTCAAGTACTACACCCTTTTAATCTAAAGGCAGCAGAGAAAAAAGGAGAATTAAATTTTAATTGCTAGGGCTATAAAGGTACATTCATGGTAGCAATCACAAAAACATAAAAATATTGACCTGCCTTAGGTCAATTGATTATTTTCATCTATTTTCTATCTCAGTGTACTCTGTCTGGTAGGACTTGATCAATTTATTTTCAAGACAGCACATCCAGGATTCTGTTATGTGTAGCCAAAATGGTAGTATTAGACTGGTGGTCCTTAGGATCGATAGGGAAAAGTTAATAAACTTTCATAAAATGTTATTTGAAATTTCTTAGAGGATCAGTCTGACAGAAAGAAAATGGATGCAATATTAGTAAAAACTTGCATTCATACCCTCTGTGATTCACAAATACTTTTAATTGAGGCATAATTTATTCCTGCTATCTGCCACAAAATTAGGTATGAAGGAATGTGCACGAATATAAAAGAAATAATAAAGAATCTAAAGATTGACATTTTGAGTGATTACTGGGGACATCTCCCTTGCCCTTCTTTTTCTCCTTTTACAGAAAGAACGTGAGAGGCTGCGATGTGGGGTTATTGGCTCGGCTGTTATTTAGCCAGGGTCGTTATGACATGGTGCATAAGCCAAGGTGGGCAAGAGTCAGTGGGAAGTGAGACCAGGACCAATGTGATAGGCTCCTTTTCCCCTCCTCAGTCCTCAGTTTTAATCGGTGTCAGAAAACATCCAACACAGATTTATTTTACATTTTCAAACTGATAAAACCATTTTAAGAAGTGTTCATTACCCGAGTTTTAATTTTAAATGGAAAAGACACAGACACCAATTTTCAAAACAGTAGAGAAAAGCATACTCTAGCGGTGTAGAACACCGCATGATACCCTGTGCTTACCAGCTGAGCATGAGAGCTGCATTTGACAGATCAGTTAAATGAAGGAAGATTTTTCTGAAAAAAAAAAAATTACGGGTACGAGGAAATATGTTACTACAAATAGAGATAGAAAAATATGTCAGTACTCTATAGAACAAACTGAAATTGCAAAACAGTTTACAAATAAATGCAAAGTAGCAATAGTTTATGCGCAATAGGATTGTTATAGTCACTCTATCATTATGCAGTTTTTATTATTGTACTTTATGATACTGTTTATCCTCTGCCCTTTCTTCTCTTCTCTACACCTGCTGTCCAAGCAAGAGCTTCCTGAGTGGCCTCAAATTGATTTTGCAAACCACATACTGTATTTGTGAACACTGTAACTTTTGCCAGGTATACTGAGAAGGCTCAAGATTCAGTATCTTGAGCTCCCAAAGATTGAAAATTCAGTATCTTGTGCTTATATATAACAAATTCCCAGTTATTTATTTATTTTTTTTTTTGCTTTTAAAATTTCCCCAAGCAAGCCTCCTCCAGCGCTTCACATCCCAAAAAGAAACCAGTGACTCCCAGCTGCCTTCCTTCCAACCTCTCCTTTCCCCAGATCATCCTCTGTAGCAAATACCACTACATCAGTCATAAAACACTATGTATACTATGGTTTAAATCCATTAAAACACTGACAGTATTCACTTTTTATCCAGGGTCAGGTCATACTTTTCATTTGGACACTGAGATCCATCCAACAAAGAGTCTTTACCACCTCTGTTGACCACAGCTGACCTCTGCGGAGCTACACTAATGTGCCAGGAGCTGTGCTCAGTGGGTTACGTAGATGCGCACACACTTGTCAGAGGGCTCTGTAAGACCAGTCCTATTCTGATCATAACCCATTGCTTTACTGAGAGGTGAGATCATCTGTCCAAAGCGCACAATTAGTCAGTGACAGCTCCAAAAGCCAAACTTAGACAGCCAGACCCTGTGAGAGGTTTTAGCCCTGAAGTTCCCTCCTGCTGAGCTGAGGTACTTCTTAACAACCTAAGCCTTCTCACAATGGCTGGAGATCCTCACCATCCAACGAACAAAGCACATTTCCAATCTCGGGCTTTTTCTTGTCTTCTGTTTCTCCCATTCTGCAAGGTTGCACTCAACTCTCACTTCTCTTATAAGGCATTCATTAGGCCTTTTGCTTTGGAACCATAACCCCACAGCCTTCATCCAAACCTTGTGTGGCTTGCATACCATCTTGCATTATAACTTTTCTCTCACTGGACTGGAAGCCGCTGGCGGGCAGGGCCCCGATCTTGCGTTCTTGTTCTATCATGTTAAGTGCACGGATCAGTGCTTTTCATCAAGTTTGCATTTGCCAAATACTTACTGAGGGAATAAATTAACATGAACTTCTAGAGAGTGTCACATTTGAAAAATGATACTATAATTAGTTCTCTAGCATTCTATTATGGCTTGATAAAAGCTCCTGTAAACGGTGGCAGGTGGATCTACGAGCTATTGCTACCTACTGCAACTGGCAAACCGGCTTCCTGTTCTCTTGGTTTACCTGGAGTGGATCTGATAGATAATATCAAGCTGCCCAAAGTGCCTGTGTGCGCACGCGCGTGTATGTGCATGTGTCTGTGTGTGTCAGTAAAGTATTCATTTTGATCTCTAAAACAGTCTATTAGGATGATTTTTAAAAACACAAGAAGTTTTATTGTCAGGTTTTCTCATTTATCATTGTTCTTGGGTTAGTTCACTCTTAGGAAAAGAATCCACTTAGTGAAAAAGGGCTCCTTGACCCAGCATCAAAACTCTACTCAAAAGAGGCAAAACGAACCCAAGAATGCAGTTTATGAGACAGGCTTGGGAGAGTGAGGCCCTTCAGTTCTTTTAATGCTTCTTAGGACAAAGTACAGCAGGACAGGTTGCCAGTGCATGGGCTGCTGTCAGATTGTCCCTTTCTACATTACAGATGTCACTAGGGGCCGACTCAGCAGCAACAGAAGGAGACAAAGAAGGAAGAGTTACACCTACGAGCTCAAAGAGGCCTATTCTCCCAGGTCCGTGACAGAACGACCTATGTGGAAACTTTTTTGTGTTTTCTTCTCTTATGTACATACGACGCCTTGTGTCTTATGTATCTAATGAAAACAGATTATGTTTTTTTTATTCAAACTCCAGAAAAACATTATATGGAAGATATTTTGTGTAACAAATCATGTTACAGCCAATCCAGGTAATTGTATTATGTATATATGGATGTGCACATTTATAATGGGATGCTTTTATTATCATAAAACTCCTTTGGAAATCTCTAAAAGTAACTGACTTTTGAAGCATCTGATCACGCCATGGATAACACGCAGGGCTTAGATGCATCACTGCAAATGACTCAGCTTTCCTTTTAATAGTTTAAAAGGCAGGGCTGAGACTAAATCAGGAATCACTTAAATGCTCGCAGATGGAAGGCAGATAATGAACGCTTCAAGTGGGCTTGGCGGAAATCTAAGCAGTCCTGAGACTCAGGCACATGGGAGAGTGTGCCCTTCCTAACGAGAGCGGTTACTGGTCAGCCTCAGGATTTCACCCTGCAAGAAGGAAGAGCCAGCATCACAAACCCTCTAGCTCTTCATAGGAAGCCAGGTTTTTCTTCAAAAATACAGGAAATATCCTGTTTTTTGAAATAAGAAGTTTTTCTTTTTGTTTTGAGGGCTGCTGGGACAAAGAAAGTGTATGGCATGGTGGCGTCTGCCCAGAAGCTGCCAGTTTGTGACTGTAGCATGGAAGATCTAGAGTTGCTTAATTTGAGCCACAGGATGTATCTGCCTACCTATCTACCTATTACCT
Source organism: Dinomys branickii (assembly GCA_004027595.1). Taxonomy (NCBI): domain Eukaryota; kingdom Metazoa; phylum Chordata; class Mammalia; order Rodentia; family Dinomyidae; genus Dinomys; species Dinomys branickii. Next base: position 4,644 of record PVLD010003595.1, read on the forward strand.
TTCCATCGTCCGTCTCTCTACCCCTACAGCTGCTTACTGCTGCAAAAGCACCTTACAAATTAAAGCAATTCAATCACAACTAATGTGGTAAATTTAAGCACATTTCCTTGTAGACAGACTATTAAAAATATGACGTAGATGGAGAAGTAGGCATGATGAACTCGAAGAACTTCTTACTCTGGGTCTTTATTCTGTGCTCCTCCATGAATTACAGTTAAGATTAAGCAAAAAATTCCAAATGTATATAAAACTGTATCTAGAGAAAAGTCATCACACTCTGGACTGACCCAGAAAGTGTGAAACAAATCCTGTTCAGGTTAGTGTGGACCTCATCTTTCTTAGTAGTCTTATTGGTTTAAGGTGGGGTAGATTAGATGTTATAATTTTTACTCTAAGCCTGGGAAGAGACCTGATGAGCTGCCACCCATGGAGCTCACTGTCATGGCCTGAACGGGGCAGCTGTTCTCAGGGCCTTTCTGCCAGTTACCACGGATGGTATTACGGAAATGTAAAGAAAGGAAAACGGCTGCCACTTTAAAGACTTTGCATGTGACTTAATATGCTTTGATATGACCTAAGGGAATGGATATGAATGTTACAAATCATGACTGTATTGCACAAACTGATGTGGTAGACATAACAGTTGAGCATTTCCAAGATGGAGAGAAATCCAGCCAAGGGAAGCTGAATACCACAAGTTGGAGTGTTGTATCAGACTTTTCAAAGTCTGAGGCCCGCTCTGCAAGGCAGAGGTAAACAAGCTACGCTAGGTCTACCGTGTTGTATGTTTGAAAAAGTGACAAGAAAGAGACATGACCCTCTAGGCAAATTGGGTAAATGACAACAGATGTGAACAAAGGGAAAGTGACCAGCCACACTTCATAAAATGGGTTAATTATACGGAGTATGTCAAAAAGATGACCACCAAATTTATGCATTAGATTTTGTTTTATTAAATCCAGTGTTTTGGGGCATACTGACCCTTGATTTTGACCATTTATAAAACAAGTAATATAAATATGTTACTGTTAGCAAATTATTATGGACTTTGATTTAACAAACATTTAGGAAAGGTAGCAGGTTCTATCTTCAAGGAAGTTATATATGGAAAGAACAAGGAATAGGTGCTGACTCACTGGTTGCCTGCAAGGAATAAAGGGAAGATGTGGCAAAGAAGGAAGCAGACACGGATTTGAACTCACTTGGACCACTTCATAGCCTGATAATCACGGGCCAACAACCCAGACCTTCTGACTGGCCGTGAGGAAGCTGTCCAAATTTTCTTGGTCTCAGTTTCCTGAAGTGAGAATTGTAACCAGTTCCCTTCCTGTGAGTTTATCCTGAAGACCGGCAGTAATAAAATGAGAATCATGGCTGGTGGCTTTAAATAGCAACTAGTACTATCACAATGACCCTTATCAGCCACATAACAACTGTAACTTTCCTGGTAAAATGCATAAATGCTCCAGCAATGAAGAGATTCCTAAATTGTTATTGTAATGAAGGCAGGATATACTTCTTGTGCTAGAGTTTGGGATCTACAATTGTAAGAAGTATACTTCCTAATTTTTCAACCCATAGTTCTTTATTTTATGTTTCAACAAGTTGAAAGTCTTACTTACAATATATACACATGCTCACGTTACAAATTATAATCAAACGTTGCAAGAGTTCACTGTGGTTTTGATATAAAGAAAAGAAGATGATTTTCCCTAGGATTCTTGTGAAATATTAATCTTATTCTTCAGCCTCGCTGTGACCCAGTGCAGTGGTGAGTCTTGAACATGTGCATTGTTTCAAATGCAGCAGATGCTTCAGCGTGGGGGCATGGTCTTCCACCCTCTGCCTCATGTAAGAGGCATGCAGAGTGAGACATTGTTACAGTCTGGCCCTGCGGCCTGAGAAAGAAACACAGCCCAGGAAATGGGAAGAAAGGGACCTATGCCAGTGTGCCCCCCTGAGTGGAGTGTGAGGCAGAGAAGACAAGGCAAAGGCATTTCTTTTAATACACTAAATATCCTCCCATGCATGAGAGGTAGAAGGATCCCCGTTGGTTTCTGTTTATAATATAGAAAGACCCCCTGTATATGAGATAAATTCCAAAACTATTAAATACTAAAACTAAAATTAAAACTAAGAACTGAGGACTCTGTATTCATGTCAAAATTCAATCTACCATCATCCATATGTGTATCCTTTTATCAATCTGTCTATCTAGCAATCACCTAGCTCTGTCCACACACGAGCTAATCTAAAACAAAAATAGGCAAAAGGAAAGAGAGGTAATATTTGCATAGAATTGTTTTCCTCTGGATTTAATTCCAATCTAAAGAATGAACCAAATTAGCTCACTGCTGGAGAAACCTAGTTTAAGTTATAGTAATAATTTAATAATTTTATCAGGATCTTTCAATCCATATTCACAGTCTTTATCCCTCTAATTTTGTACATGAAACTTCTTTTTTATTTCATTTCATGCAGAAAAGATGCAGAAGAAAAATTACCTATGTGAGCTCAGTAAGGTTACAATGTGTACATCTGTGTTCATCAGAAATGGTTGGTTTCTCTTTCCTAGAATTTGTGAATTTCTCATTTTTTTTTAGTACTTCAAGATACTGAATTCATCTTTTTAAATGAGCCAAGCTGATCACTCTGTGGTTTAAAAAATTATCAACTATACATATTCTCAAGCACTATTTTTCCTACAATGAAGCTACAAACATCTGCACTGATTACAATTAAAAACAGTGTAAAAGATTATCACTCCAATTATAGCTTCTTGTTCTAATCAGAATTCAGCGCTGTTCACAGAGAGCTGCATGTACGATGCCCGTATGCCTTTTTATCTGCCATGAAACCTCTTTGAGAGATTTTTTTCTACCTTTCCTTTGACACAATTAATATATGTAATCTTATAGAATTTACTTTTATCAGAAAAATTGCATTTTAGTAGAACATTGTTTTAGAACTCTTTGGCATTCTATTTTTCCTTGTCAGTGTGAACTTACTTAGAGGACACTGAGAAACAATATTATGCTACTTAACAAAGAAATCTGTAGCTGTTCAAAGTTTTAAAAAATATTATTTTCAAGTACACTGATTTCTATTGCTATCACAAATACTAAAACATGTAGAAAAACTGCTGATTTTAAAATGTATCCATTAAATTAGCACAGATATGACACAGGAATATTTCTCAGAATTTTAGAGGCAGTTTCTTTTACATATACAAATCAGATTAAGTACATATACAATAAATGATCAGAAAGTGTAAAAATAGAACACAAGTTTTAAGTTACCAGTTCAGATAGGAAAATTATATCTGAAAATCAGTTCAAAAATCACCTGCCAGTTGAACAAATGGAATACATAGCTATAGATACAGTGTATTATATACAAATAGATGCAGTCGGTACATATTTCATCATTGAGAAGATCCTACTGCCCCTCAAGAAGGGAAATATTTAGCATTTTGTGTGCTGTGAATTTTCTCCCACAGTTATGTTAAATGTGAAAATTTAGACATGGCCTCTCTTTAAGCAAATTTATGCTAAAAGTCTTACAAAGTGCAAAAATTAAAAAACTTTCTGTTGGGCTCAGATTTTAAAAGACCATGCTTATTTCATCTACTCAGGGTCTAAATCACACAATGAAAAAAAAGATATTCAAAAAGAATACAGCTAAGGCCAATGCATCACCCATCAAAAATGTTACCATGTTACAAATTCTTGTTTGTTTATAACTTGTTCATCTCAAAGTGAATGTTTTAACATAATGTCAAAACTAAGGAAAATTTTCAATAAAGTTACTTTCCCACTGCATACAGTTTGAAATGTTTGGAAAGTTGAAGTTGCAGTCCTGTTCAAGTACCAGATTCATTTACTAACACCCTTTAAGGAAATATTTTTATTTAAAATATCCATCAGCTTTTGAACACCACGTGTCTAAAGAAAGTCAAATTTGCTATGCTGACTGATCTCCAACCACAAAAAGTTATATAATTCTGTAGAATGGTACAGGTTCTCCACCAACAGCCCCCTTTTTTTTTGGTGATTTAAAAGCTTTAATACTGCCTATGACCAAAATTATGCAGATGTTTGTTATAGTACGCTAGAAATTACCTCTTGTCCCATGAAAAGGCCACTCCCACTAAAAGGTAAACATTATAAATCATTTTTTCCACATTATCTAGAAGAAACTGTATGCTCAGTGTAAAATTGTTTCTATATGGTGACAAAACAGACATAAGGGGAAAACATGAATCAGTGAGATAGAAAAGGAGAATTCCTGTGCCTAGGAAAATCTCAGAGAGAAAAGAAAGAACTGTGTGATTTTAGCTAAATAGTCTTGACATTCATTGAAAATGACTTGCTATCCAAAGTTCAAGTACACCTTCGATACGAAGAGTGTATATAACGCCATTTTAATGACATATTACCAAGCTGACGATGGAGACCTGTATTCCTGAGACTGACAAAAATTCCTTTTCAGAGAAACCATTTGCACCTCGATGATACAAGTGCTGCTTTCAGGGCAGACTATATGAGGGCTGGCAAAGGGAAGTGGGGTCCTGGGTATTTCCAAGATGCAGAAAGGTGATTCTTTGACTTTACCACGTTTTTCTCTGTCAATAGTGGAGTACTTAGGGGTAGTGAGCTTTATCAAAAGCCGTATTATATATATATGTGTGTGTGTGTGTGTGTGTGTGTGTGTGTGTGTGTGTATTTAAAGTCAAAATCAAAGCAGGGATTGTAAAAAGAAGTCGAGATGGGAAATCAAAGAAACCGGAGGAGAAGAAATTAGAGGAGAAAAGGGAAGGAAAAGGAAATGGAAAAGAGGTGGAGGAAAAGGAAGGTGAAGGAAGACAAAAAAAGGAAACAGATGAGACTAGTTCTACTCAGGCCAAAAATGGCATCAATTTTAAAGCTGCGTTCTTTAAACTGACAGAAAAATTTTAAGCTGAAATATTAATAATTTTCAAGCAAAACAACGACCCCGTGGCTGAATCCTCTGAATAATAATTCAGACGCTCTCTGAATACCAGCAGGGTAGCTGGTTGCTCTTCGGCCACTAGATGGCAGGCGAGCACCGCGCTGCGCTCAGCCGCGGCCGCAGCCTGTGCGTTTGTGCCGCTGCCGCCCGGCGTGCTGAGTCGAGCCGTCAGAGGGTTTTCTGACTCCTCTCAGGGTCGCGCGACACTGCTCAGGACACAGAGCGGGGAGGCATCCTACCCTCCCCGTGCACACACTCAGAAAATGTCGAGTGACGTTTGGAAGAGTCAAACTCATGGTGGTATTTACCGGGACTCCCCGAGAACTTTGCCTTTGGGCTCTGGGGGAACAGCGTGCTATTTGTTATGCAGCCTGCCTGCCTGGGTAGGGAGAGGGGTCCCTTCAGCACCCTGCTCGACCCGCACTACTGCACGCAAGGGATGCCTGTGAGCAGTCATCTCTCTTCTCCTTGATTTTATTTTTTATCAAGAACTCTTTGTTTTTCTTCATTTGATAGTGTGGGGTCCCTTATGAAGCGCTGAAATATGAAAAGCTGGATTTAAAGCTGCTGTCAGAAAGGGGGTTTGTCCCCTTTAATGTCCTCTGCCAGCCCAGCAAAAGAAAATGTCTTTGTTCTCACTCTTCAGATGCAATACTTTTGCTTTATTTAATGCTTCTGCCTGAGCCATAGGCACCTGGTCATCTACCCTGAAACTTTGAGATACCCTTTATAGTTGCTTTTGCAGGTCCCCATGTATGCACAAGGCATGGCTCTTCCTGGAGCCCAACAAGAGCAATTAGCTAGCATCTCCCACCAGACAGCCTCACTACCTGCCTGCACAAAATGTCCATTGTAAAGGCTGTTTTGATCTTTTGGATAAGTGCCTTGATTTAAAATAATAGCAAAAGGTAAAATTAGGCCTCTGTGCTCAGCAGTGCATGAATGACAAATCTGTTGTATTTGGAGTATATTTTTAAAGGTTCCTTTTAAAGTCACTTATAGCAAATTTACATATGATCAAAAATGGTATCACACATTGGCAAACTGAAGCGCATAATTTATTTCACGTGCTACTGATATAGCTATGTTTATACATACAATGGGCCTCACTGCTTTGATGTGCTGCCCTAGCAGTCCACAGTCTGAAAGAGTCCTGAAAGCATTTCTTCTTCTTTACCCACCCTTGAAAAATCTGTATTTTTCCTTTTAGAGTGTTTCAGAATAAGACATATTTTCCAGGTATTATCTTAGCTTCGGTTTCCATAAACTTAGAAAAACCAGACATTTTATCAGGACTTGCACTTGAGACACTTAGTAAAACAAAGACTCAATAATGTAATCACACTACTTTAAAAGACAAATGTTAAAGCAACAATGGGCAACTGGGCAGAAGTTGCTTCAAAGACAATGTTACAGCTTGTTACCCTGTGTCACTCAGGTATATGAGACTGTACATTAATTAGTCCTATTGATAGATGGGACAAGTCTTGCGGGTTATGCTTTCATTGATTGTAAGTGCTGATCTGCACTTTGGGTTCCATCCCCAAAACTCTATGATCTTTATGCAGGTTGTTATAAAACAGACCCATAGGTAGATCTTAAAATAGGAGCCTGAGGTGTGCACAGCTGCTTCTTTCCCACAGACATTCGGTATCATTCACAGTGTCAGGTTAGTCAGTGGGTCAGAAGGTGTACAGAACAAGACTGATGCTTTACTAATTTTAAAAATAAGTGGTTCTGTAATGCTCTAAAACTATTTCTTGAATGTGATTTCAACTGTTTTAGCAAGGCCAGTGTGTCTTGGTTTGTATGTTTTCCCCCTTGGCATCTAACTGTTTTCTATTCGTGGAGCAATAAGTCACTTTGTACTTGCAAATCCACCCAGAAAGAGGGAGAAGATACCCAGACACGGGTATAGAGATACATGTGACAGACCATAGAATTTCCCACTCAGCTGTGTGATCTCTTACGGAATGATAGGAGCTTCATGATTTTGAGAGACATTGTCTCTATAATGGATTATAATTGTTTTAATGAAAAACTTTTTAAAAATATATTTTAAAAAATGTGAACCCCCAAGTGAATCAAGGACTCAACTATCCATAAAATGAAAATGAGGACATTTCTACATGTCCATGGGCTACAGGGACAAATGGCATGGACTAAAATTTTGTTCTGTTCATTTTGTGTTTGTGTAGTCAAAGAGTTTGATAAAGACAATCAGAGATAAAAGGAAAAAATTGTAAATCCACTACATCAAGCATAAAAGTCCAAATTCAAATTATAATTGAAGCCAGGTCAAATGGACTTAAGTAGTATTGAATTATTTTTTCATATGTCAGTTAGTTTTGTGTAACATCAGTATTTATAAGATATAAAGACAAATTTGCAGATCAGAATGTCACTTTAACAGCCAAATATTTGGGTTTCCTTTTCTATTCTTTTATTTGTTTTTCTGAGAGATTTTTGTTCTATTATGTGGGTTGTCCTGGTACACTAATTAATTGCACATAAATAATTTCATAATTAAACATTCAAGTAATTGAATATCAGAGTCTCCTCTGTTACAAAAAACAGCAAGTATAAAATAGTAGAGTCATAGTTACACAAAAATAAGCCCATAAGTGTGTCAAACCTAGAAATATTTTTTCACGCTATGATGAAGATTCTAGGTTGTCACTGTATATCTTTAAGAAAAACTAAAAAGAGAGCTAGTAATACTCTGAAAATTGTTAATAGAAAAAATAGTTTTATTAACTTCTTCACACAAAATTACTCTTTGAAAAACACACACAATTTCTCTTTGGTAGCTTAGAATATCACAAACTTAAATTATATTTTTAAATAAAAATCTTAAGTTACACCAAGTAAGGAAAGTAAGATTTATGGAAAGTCTGAAAATATGTGTAGGTCCTAGGAAACATTTTAAGGTGACTAAAATTTGTAGTTAATTTTTAAAAAATACAGAAGAAATGGCAAAAAAATTGCATTATTACTTTGGGTTAGAATCCTAATTATTTGTTACTTCATTTAATCCCTTCACTGGAATTTAAGCCAGCTCTGCTAAAACTCTAGAAAAGTGTGAATAAATAAATTCTAGCTTTCTCAGATGTTCTTCCAAAGTGCCTGCCTACAATGCCCCACCCTCAGCAGGTTGCCAGTGGCCAAGGTGGGGAGGTGCCCAAGCCAAAGTGAGGGTCATAGTCTCTCCCTGCAATTTCAGCAGCCTCCAAACCTGCGGTCCTTCTCCTGCCTTGAACTACAAAGGACTACATTTCTCTGTCTGTGCAGCGCAGCGACTGACAAAGTTAAGTGAAATTAAATATACTCAAGCCAAACCGCAACATGTGCATACAGAAAGTGTTGGGTCCCTCCCTGTTAATTGTTTACAGCACCGATGGTGTGCGTGTGCTCCTCCGGGTTGGTACTGCAGTGCATTGTTTACAAAATATGTAACAGTCTTCAGAAATGGGAAGGAAGGAGAGATAGAGAGACGTAGAGTCAGAGATGGAGGAAAAGGAGGAAAGGCGAGAGGAAGGAGGAGAAGAGGAAGGAAGGACAGGAGGGCGAAGGAGAAAGGGACGGAGGAAAGGGTTCGTCTCAGACAGAGCCCAGGAATTTGAGCAGGAAGTGTGCCATGGAGGCCTCGCCTCCTTCCCAAGGTTAGCTGCGAGTTAACAACGGGCACCTTTATAAAATTCTCCTCTCTGCCTCCATTTCTTCCTCTGTTGCCCTCACAGGGAGACTTGTGCACACAAAATCACACACACACACACACACACACAGGCTTGCACAGGCCTCTGCCCCACCCTGAAAGGGGAAATGTGCTGGGGATCCTCAGAATAACCATTTGCACCTAGAGCTGGGGGTGGCAGCGAAAACCCAACCGCTTTGCCAAGGCTAATTTCTACTTTACAGTTCCTTAAAGTGCCACAAATGAGGAGTTTCCGTGAAAGAAAGTGTACACTTTTCCAGAAGACAACACAGGGACCTAGAACCAAATCGTACCCTCGCTTCAGTTGGACAGAAACTTCATATACACAGGCTCTGTGGCCGTGGAAGATTCGGGGTATGAGAAATAATGGGAACATTTGCTCCAACTGAACGGTTGTGGCCGCGTAAATTTGGATGTCTTTCCAACCTTCTTTGCCGTTGCTTCAGATTTTTACCACTTACTGAATGGTGGTCTGATACATACATCTCCAAGAATGTAACCCATGGGCATTTGTTTGGGGATCACAAAGAACAAAACCGCTAACAGCTTCATCAGGAATGCAAAGCTTAGGTAGAATTAGAATTCAAGACATCAAAAGCCTCAACACCCAATTTAATCCTTTAACCACTAGGCCACACTCTCTTTGAGGATCGTTAATAGAAACAGCATTGCCCTTTTTGCACAGCTGTAGAAGCCCTATTGATCTGGATCACATAGCACTTAACGCTGGATGATTTGGCCAGGAGAAGAGATGTTCACTGTTCCATGGCAAATCAGACAACAATGCTAAAATCTGCTATAGACCCGGGAAAATAGCGTAGGAGACGGGAAACAAACAACCACAAAGGACAAACCTCATCTGCACGTTTTGCACAGTGAGGTTTTCTCTACTCCACAAGAAAGCAAAATGGGACAGTGCAACTGTTTTAAAAGTAAAACTATTTCTGCCTCACACAGATGTGGATCATGGGAATGGCAACCTCACAAACCAACAGCTGAAGGCCACTTTATTTCCCTGTCCTCCTCCCCTCCCTCATTTAGAAAATGACATGTTTTTCCCCTCCTCTCTTTTTAGTGGCAGTAATGCTGAATGCTCCTGACATAATTCTTCGTTCACCCCTGACAGTCATTTTTTTTGAATACTATCCCAGCAATAAAACACCTGACCTCAAGTCTTTTAAATGGCCATTGGCTTGGGTTACCCCAATTAGCTGGACTCATTTGGAACTACCCAGAGCAGTCAGGTGCTGCGGTCCTTGCTAAACTCAGCATTCCGAGTGAATACATCGTTTTATTCAGGTCAATTTCTTTTTCTTGGGGATTTCTTTATTCCTTTCTGATTGAAGCAAAGCAAAAATAACAGGCTTACAGATAATCTAAAAATATGTAAAATGCTGATACCAAATATTAGTGCTTCAGAAGTCACATAAGGCAACATTTTCAGTTCCCTGAGAGCTAATTTCAATATTTCAGGGTAATTGAGAAAACTAGGTGGAGAAACACTAACGAAGGCCTCATTTTATTTATATGTAAAATGTGCATAACATAATGTAAGTATGTGCATACGTCTGTGCAGACACACATCTGTGATAGCTGTGTGTTTGGGTCAACAAAATATTTTGGGGTTATAGATTGTCCAAGTTGACAGCACACTCTTTATTTTAAAAAAATACCATTTAGGCAGAAAAGAGAATATGTGTATTCAGGGCTCAAACCAAGCCTGTTACACATTTCTATATGCAATTAATTGTAGGATTTTGCTTTGGGAATAAGTTGGAAGTTACTGTAAGTAATAACTAGTTGAAATTTCCTAGAGAACTTTAGGGCAGGAACATGGGTATGGACACTTTCCACATAAATGAGTTATAAGAGAAACTAGGTGTATGTTTAAATTATGTCCTCTAATTTTTAAAGTATTAAAAACTTAACAATTTAAATCACTCTGAAATAACATTCATGTCTGTGTATCTGACATAGCAATCTGTTTCTTTCCTTTATTTTATATTAAACATTTATCAATAGTTCCAGGACTTTTCAACAAGGGTATATAATTTTTCCTTACAATTCTTTTTTTAGAATTTGTGTGTGCTGTGCAATTGTATCAGGGCTCACATTTTATTCTTTCTTTAAAAAAGTAAACCACAAGATTTCTTGATAAGCAACACTAGAAATAAAATATGAAACCCACACAACTGAGGGCTGGACAGATAATGTGAGCTGGAATGTGAATCTCTTTAAAGGACTACAAGGTTCCCTTTGACAGTCAAGCAATGAATATAAGGAAGGAAAGAGAAATTGAATTTAGCTGATGCAAATGAAATTAAAGCTAAATTGGTTGTCACATCAAACTGCTGTTAACTATGTAAATGTTTTCTGTTTATGAGACCATGGTTCACAGTGTAGAATGCAGCAAAAATAGGAACTTTTTTGCGTTCCTTTAAAATAGAAATTAAAAGAGGACAGATTGTGAAATTCTTTAACCTGGTTGCCAGTCATCCTTGTAGTATTGAAAAGACTATGAGCCATGAAACCGTGGACATGGGCGCTGAGATAAACACACACATGTCCATACACATCCACACACATGTCCACGCACATGCCTGCTTGCCTGGGCAGGCAGTATCCCATTACATCATTGCTTCAAATGCAGTCATTCTCTCCGATATTGTTGGTTGTTTCAGGTTAACTACCAAAATCGTTTGCCTGAGAAGCGAGATTTAATTGTCTTACAACTACCTCTGTGAGATACAATAGGGATTACAAGGACCCATTGATTATACGACTGGATAGAATGAGGGACTCTTATTCCAGCCTTCCTCATTCACTTTGTCATTGCGTTCTCTTTGAAAGAGACCAAATGCGTCCCAGCAGGTGAAAGCAAAGAACCCTGAAAGGCCCCCTTTGAGGAATGACAATACCACAACCACCCAAAGCCCCTCATTTTTGGAGATTATAAAACCTTATTAAATCATGCCCTGTTAGATATTGATTGAGAGGAAGCTAAACTAAAACCAACAATAGCAGCGTGGATCAGAGAACACTGCTTTCACCCATGGGCACTAAACACAGCTAAGCTTTTCAATCCTTTTTTTTGGGGGGGGGACTTTTTTTTTACTATTTACTTTTGTTTAAACCATTATCCCAGAAAGTCATACAATTATAGCTGCTTTGTCAGTCAAGAATAGATCGTAGTTGTCTAGCACTTCATCTTTGTGAATGTAGCAGTGTATTGCACAAACAATATTATACTTGGTTAAGATGGAGGATTATCATTATGATTATTTGGGGGGGTGCCATTCTGGGTAATTATCATAATTATTCTTGACTCTGGGACCCCTTTGATGCAAGGCTGCTTTAAAGTAAGCCACTTGGACATAACAACCCAAGATATTTGAAAAGAGGCTACAGCCAGAATCAGACTTGAAAACTCACCCATATTTTAAAGCTGTCTTGATTATCGGGCTGTGTGCGTTCCTGGGCTTTCTTTCTGCCATCTGCGAGTACCACAGCGAACAACCCCTTTATGACAATCACTTCAGTATAACTTGAACATGTCTGCTTCGGAGAAGACTTCTGCAATAAGATTCTGTGCTAATTAACTGTCAGCCTTAAAAAAAAAACAATCAGCAGACTGCATTTTAGAAAGACACTCCACCAAAAAATTCCCAAACAAGGATTCAGCTCCTGTGCCAGATTACAACTTCTACTCCTAGTTTTCAGGCCTTAGTCTGAGTAAATCTGTTTACTTTAAATATTTCTCATGTGATAAAGGTTTTCACTTTTCTTGCCAGTTGACTACAGGTAATAGTGTTTGCTCTTTCCTCTAGACAGCTACTTGATTCAATAATCTTAGCCACCTCACAGGCCCCCCAAAAGAAAAGAAACCAACTAGAAATGAAAGATGAAAAGGAGGAGAGAGAAAATATTCAAGTAAAAAGAACTTTCATGCAAAAAATGGTAATTCAAAACCCATTTTGTATTGCAATTGAAAATAACCTCAATTGAAAAAGTAAAGACACTAAAATTATTAAACTGATAATATGTTGATATTTATATTAAACTAATATAAAGGTTAAATAATCATCAGTTCATGAAAAATAATTATTTGAAGAAATGGTGTGATGTGCAATGAAAACGACATCTGAAAAAAATCTGCAGTAGTTATGATTGCCTTAGAGGACTACAGAAATAAAGGCCTGTATGAATTGAAGACAATTTAAATGCAAAACTTACCTTGTTGAACTCTTCTCTACTTGATGGATAAAAATAGTAGTAACCACTGGAGAGCAAAGCATTCACAAGAATATTTTTTTGAAAGAGGTAAAAGAGGAAAGAATGCAGAAGTTTTATTTCCTCATTAAAATCCATCTCTGAACCTTGATTGTCCAAAGTGTGAACAGGAAATAAAAATTTTCAGTTGGATACAGTAAATACAAAAGCTAAAAGAGACTGCAAACTTATAATCCTTCTGCACATTTTATTTTTTCATCTTACATGCTTAATTTTACTCAGCTTTAAAAAGTTTAAAAATTGCATTTATAATTAGATTTTATTATTTCATGAAATAAGACTTGCTCAAATGTTTATCTTATTGCTATATTATTATTTTTTACTCATGGAACTTCCTGAAATTGTTAGTTCAAACTTTGAAGTTCGGCATTATATTCTTTAAATGCTTTTAAACATTTCACATCAAATAATATAATTTATGAATCACGCTTTTCTATTTTTAATTTATGCTTCTTCCTTACATAACAATCTAAGGGAGAAATTAAACATTTAAAATCATGCCTAGTACTTTTAAAATCAATATATTTATTCATTATTTTAAAACATTTTGAGAAAATTATTTAATTGACCAAACATGTTGTCAAGCTATGTGTTAGATGATAGCTTCCTTTGAAAGTGATGTGCGCACATTTTTATAAATGCTGCAAGCCAGTTCAAAATCTTCAGATTTTCTTATGTAGGACATAGATAAGTAAGTGACAAAATCTGCTGCTAATTTTCTTTGCACTAGATTTGATGTTTTTCAAGTGTTTTCTCTTACTCTTCTTCTGATTAGCTAAGTTCCTTTGCTGATTTGTAGTTCTAAAGAAAATTTGAGAATTGTTTTCTCACATATGAGAAGTTTTTAAGTCACTCATCAGATGGCGATTTAGTTTCTTTTCTCCTAAGTGAGTTGCTAGAATGTGAAATAACTATTTAAATTGTAAGCATAGTATTTTTGAAATGTCTTTAAATTACATTTCCCATTTTCCACTTTCAAAAGGTGCTATAAGTTTAATTCTTTTAAGATGACCCAGAGAATTATATTAAAACAATTCATTTAATAATAAAGCATTATAATAACTAAACTGTTACTATTTTTTGTTCCTGCCCTCCTCCATATGTGAGAATAACTCTGAACAGTTAGGGTGGGCCAGACACTCACACCATTAGGCATGTGCAGTAGCCTGTCCTGTTTACTTTTCTTTTATCACAATTAAAGTTTACACACAAGTCAGAAATCATTTTTGTTTCAACATTAAAGAATAATAATTCCAGCCCCTATTACTTTCCTTAAAATTGAAATTTAATTCTACTTTATCATGGTATCACGTGGTCTTTTGTGATCAGATTCTACATAATGCAATCTCGTAAGTCCTGTGATCAATGACTAAAATTTTGTCTATACATATTCATAAGCAACTACTCACAGTGCCCAAGTTGTTACTTATGTGGTATTTTTAATAATACTATGAAATTGTTTTAATCAGTTTGTAATGGAACTATAGTAAAAGAAATGTTACATATTTTACTTATTTCACATTATTAAAAGACAGAAAGCAGCCTATTTCATGGAATTTTTTCCTTTATGCATACGTAGTTTTTTTTTTTCCTTCTGGTTTAAATAACTCATTTATCAATTTGCCTTAGAAAAGTAAAGACATTTTTGCCTTATACCTTCCTAAGCCTTCCAAAATACCAAGTGGCAGAACTATAATGATGCATACATAAAACATTATACCCTTCCATTAGAAAAACATTAATTCAAGAAGTCCTGTGCTTCTGACATCTAAATAAAAACTGAATATTTTTTTTCCAAATTGAATAATCATCTTAAAAATACCCTGGATGCTACTAGCATCTAGAAAACAAATAGTTTCTGCTAGATTACATATGATTTTTTGCTCAGTGATATCTGTCAAATTCATATTATTGGGGGGACTAATTCTCATTTAAGTTGGAGCAATCTTGTTATTATGAGAGCTTTTAGTTAAGTGAAATGGATATTGGATTTTTTAAATTGATAATAACATTTAATCATCTCTTTTCAGAGACATTTCACTTATGATAATGTTTCTTTGCGGTAGATTCATTGGAACAAAATTTGACAAAATGTTTCAATTATAATTTCTGAAGTTGCTAAGTACCAAAAATAGTGCTTTCTACATGTGATGGTTCTTCTTTTTCAGAAGCATACATTTTCTCTGAATTCTTTCGAAAGAGTTAAGAAAATTGGATTTCCCAAGGGAGGACTTTTATAGTATGTTTCATCTAGAACTTCATAAAATTTTAGGATTGCTTGACTTTCTCTCTAGAGTTGTCATCTGAAAATTCTTGAATTGACTCAGGTATAATTTCTCTGGAATGAAAATAAATGGACTATAGAGGAGATGTTTATGTCCACGCGCTAAAGGTTTTCCTTTGACCTGATCAGACTTTCCACTACATCCACCGTGCTCTTCACAGATTATATGCATTAATTTTATCATTCAGCATGTGGACATCAGAAACATTTGCCAAGGCAGTTCTGAAATGCCAAACCCTTTCGTAGAAGGAAAATTTAAGATATTAAATACCCTTACACACAATCAGTACATTAAAGTCTTAGGTCCCAACGGCAAGTTTCATAAGAAAGTCGATCAACACCTTTCCTTTGTGTCTCTCAGGAAGTGCTGACCACAAAGCAATGAAACATTTGACTTGCACTTTTTATAGCAAATACCCCAAACGTTTATGCATACACTTCATTGAGCCACAGCCCCTCTCCTCTCTGTTGCCCAAAACATTTGTCAAGCTTTTCTTTTGGAATTGCCCTCAGAGTGAATCTAATAGGTGCTAGAAAAACACTCTTGTTTAGTAGTCATACTTTATTTTTAAACCCAAAGCAAACATCTCTATCCACCAGACTTAATTCCATGTTTCCCAACCTGAGATCTTTCTTTATTGGACAAAGTTTTCCATGACAAAAAGTGTCCAAGAGTGGATGAGTGGCTTCTGAATATGATTTATCTAAAGAAGGTTCCAATGCTGATGTGAATAAAGGTAGCAGTGTTGAAATGAGTGTGAACTACCTAGGGGGTTAGAAGCATTTGATTTTAATGAGTGGTTGTGTTCATCAAAATAACCCGTCACAAGCCCTGTCGTTATCCCCTAACTAGCTGTGTGTCCTCCTGTAAGAGACAGCAATCTCTGCAGCTCTGAATGCCACAGAAGTTGACGTGCACTTTGTGGTCACGCTCCCTTTGCATGTAGGCCTGGTAGTAGCGAGTCCTCTTTGCTTAGGTGCATAACAGGTAAAACCGAAGACTGGCCTCAGCATACAGATCAATATTTGATTTTCTTTAGATAACACTGAATCCCACACATGTGAGTTCTACTGTTAATTTAGGCAAATTCAAATTAAAGAAAAGCACAAATTTAGAATACAATAATATGACAAAAATTAATGTACTAGCACACAATTTGAGTTGAAAATTTTGTTTTATACCAGTGCTCAACTGTTTTCAAAGAGCTTGGAAAATAAAACATCTCCTTGATCAATGCCTTACATTTAAAAATAGGGAACCAAGATCAACTGCCAATTTCAGTGATTGTTTCAGTTATTTTCTTTAGAATTTAAGTAACATTTTACTTGCACAGAATTATGGATGTGCAAAATTTTGAGTTCTTCTTGTCTTTCATAATAATTTTTTGTATTATTAATCAAAATGATGGTGTTTCTGATGTATATTTTCCCTTCTGAAAATTCTGCTGTTATGCATTGCAATTTATTACAGTGAAATAGCTACATGGAACACATGCTATGTGATAATTCCTAGTCATGTCTAGCCACGTAAGCGGGAGTACTGCAGAATCTTGTGCACTTTCTACTTCCCACTAGAAAAATTTAAACTGAATTCAAATTTCTCTCTTCTAATTTAGCAATGATGTCTTCTCAGAGCATTGAGTGAATTAAATTTCTTAACTTTCAGACACAACTACTGTCTCCAGCTCTGGAAGATGCCCAAAGCAAAATCAAACATCCTACTCATGAGCTCCTACATTAGACACGCGCAGGGAACTTCGTGACTTTCTGATGGATGATATATTGTCTTTCATGCAGCCAACTGACTTTTTCTCCTCATGTACCATGTTATGTTACTCTGGATTTTTAAGATCAGCTAAAAGTTGTCATTCATAATCATTGGTTTTCTCTGCTAAGAAAATTAGTTTTCATTTATGTTAATCTAATGTGATTCTTTGAGATTATTCTTTTACTGCGTAGGTACTTCTCTTGTGTTAAATGTTCCTATCATGTCATAGATCTTAGAAATGAGCTCTCTTGACCTTTTTTCTTGAACACAAAGTTTCTTTAGTGAGCTTTTCCTCCAATATTGGCTGCAAAAATTTGTACCAGTCCCTTGAGTAATTTTATTCTCTTTTGCCTTGCATAAGAACCTAATGAGGAATCTTTTTATTGGCTCAGGGGAAAAATCATAAAACTCTGTTCTGATTACTGCAATTTATAGGTTTCTGTGACATATTCAGTTTAGAAAAAGAATGCTGGTTTGTTTGCAGAAATGTTTAATAGCAAAAGAAGATAGGCCTGATAACTCTTTCTGAAAATGCTGAAATAACAGGCATACCATGCATTGTGAAATGATTCCAATATCAACATTACATAGGTAGATTGAGCGTTGTTCCCAATAATGGGGATATGATGCTCACTCTCTGTTTCTTCTAACTGGCTGGAGAGCAATTTCCTATGTGTCTTGTTGGCCCAGTTTTAGAATTTTCCTGTCTCTCCACTTTGAGTTTTCTTTGTTCTTTCCCTCTTATTCATTTATTGGTTTACTTTTATAATAGTTTAGTAACTGGTAAGCGTTGCTGCATTTAAATATGGCTTGTTGCAATGTGTGCAAGTGTGGAGCTGGTTCTTGGCACCCTAAGTTGGACTTGTCCTTCAACACTAGAGTTTCAGAATTATTATTTGTGGTACAGGCAGAGACTTTTAGTTCCAATACTTAATATGTGTGATTAGCTCTTGCATACTTCTATATGAAAAGGAGTTCAGCGTTGATTTCCGTGTATTAGATTTCTAAATTTCTGAAGAGATCTTTTCATTTGTTTTTTTCCTCATAAGTACCCTTATGATTAATGGAATTTCGTTTTGCATGAAGTGTATTTAAGGAAACTTTCTTCAAGGTCTTGTCTGCCAGCTGCACGTCCTCTCTGGTGAAACTTGTAGTCTATGAGAGGCTCTGCTAAGAGATGTCAATTGAAAATGAGTCCCGTTTCTTTCCTTTCTTCACTAGCAGGGTGCTTTGGAGCACATTTCCTAGACTTCTGGACTCTGAATCCTTCATCTTTCAGAAGACAGTCATTGGACTGTGCCTGTGTTTCTGGTCTATCTGTGAGGACCTGACTGCACTAGGAGGCTGACAGAGGACTAGGTTCAGGAAATTTTGGTCTTCTCGGCTGGAAGGTCACATTCCGTCCTATGAGCTCTGATTCGCTACCTCAGTTTGATTAAGAGACTTGCTTTATTTCTTCTATCTTGGCAACCATCTCTGTCACTGCCCTAGGCATGATTTTTCTAGAATGAGACTCTTCCTTGCTCTTATTAATACCTGCTAATGATCAGAGTGTCAGTCTTTAAACAACTGACAGGATCTATTACATGTAAATGGACTGAATATACCTCCAAGATGAAGGTTGAGGTGTAACTTTTCCCTGGTAGATTTTCCCCATCTGCCCACTTGCAACCATGCTCACTTGTTGGATTTCTTCATCCTGGGAACATTGAGCTTACAAAATTCTGATCCTACTCTGTCTCAGTCTAGTAACAGGAAAAGTGGTAGCAAAGGCCCAATCAATAGAAGTTGACTATCTGATTTAAAAGAATGATTCCAATACCAACATAACATAGGTAGAATTGAGCGTTATTTCCAATTACGTTGACTTTACTTCTAGGCATGGTGAAGAAATTCAGACCAAGACAAATGCTGGCTTGCTGCCTGAATATGTAAAATGGTCATAAAACAGTAGGTGCTATCTTTTCAGAGAAATGAGACACAAACTGTGTCTTTATATGTCAAACATGGATTGTGTTACCCATAGCCATGTTAAGCAAGTTAGATCAAACTGGTGATTTTCTTAAGAAACTTTTACCCTAAGCATAATGTAGAATGGTATTTTCAGTTAGTATCTAATTCACATCTCAGATATGTGGTGAGAATGAAAAAGAAAAAAGAGGTTGTTAATGAAAGACCTACTTTTTGACAGCATATGAATAGTGTAATTATTACTTTGTCTTCTATTGAAATGATCAATATATAGCCATTTTTTTCTACTTAGAATTGTGAACAACAGAAGTTATTATGGACAATAAAGTCCAATGATATTGTTTCTTCTGCTTGAAAACAAAACCTTTTCAGTTCTGATTTTGGTTTCTTAATGCAAAAAGCGAATGCCTCTAACAGCAACACATTAAGAGGACCATTTCGTATCTTATGCTTTTCAAATAAAGTTTACATTTGATCTAATCTGGATTTAACAAAATAGGACAGATGTCAGGTATCTTTCTGTATTAGGCAGTGTTTGAGCACAGGCTTCAAAGGAATGAGTCACAAGGAAATTTGTGTGATATAAGCAGTTCTTATCTAAGTGGTAGGAGATTAAGCTGTTAATGGCTCAAACACAATTTTCTATTGGCTGCAAACTAGCTGAAGCTGGTTTCCTAGACCTAGAACTGTTATCTGAATTTAAGTTTCCAGCTACGATTTTTTGTGGAAAACTTCAGAAGGTATTGTGTTAATCAGCCCCACATTACCTTAGTGTTTTTCAGTCACCAGAGTCATGTGTATTAACGTCAGCATTATTTTTCTGTGAGCACTCCTAAACAGATAACCTCTAGTGAATAAAAGTATCATTTTCCATCTGCTTTGGTTCTCAGAGTGTAATGGTTGATACAGGGTGTCAATTTGAGGAATTTAGAATCTTTTTTTTTTTGGAATTTAGAATCTTAACTAAGCAACTCAGCAGTTCTACATCCTAAGGTATAGAAGACATGCCCCAGGGTGGCTGTTTGTGTTCCAAGATGTAATGATTCATACATTTTGTCAACTATATACTGTCAAAAATGTAAGCTTAGCTGAGTCACTTAGCTAAACTTACATTAGAAGTTTAACTAAGTGACTCAGTGGGAGCCAGAGTCCTCACTTTGTAAACATTTTCAGCCTGTGCAGGAGAAGGGCATAGAGACAGTGTGGGATGTACAGGACACACTCAAGGGTGGGTAGCCTACATACAATACAAGCGAGGAAAAGAGGCTTGCTCTCACCCATTTTTTCTCTTGTTCTTCCTGTCTTCTGCTACCTTGAAGTGTTGCCCCTGTGCCATGTGCCACCCTGCCGTGGAGCCAGCTGATTGTGGACTGAAACCTCCACAAACTGTGAGCTAAATAAAACTTTCCTTCCTTAATTTTGGGCATTATGTATTTTGTTTCAGCAATTAGAGAAAAGTAACTAAGACACAGAGACAAATTATTTTTATAGGATTTACACTCTGTCTGGTTGATTTGTTTTATTTCTAATGTTCTGTTTCTTATTCAAGAAGATGCCAGTACCCATTTAAACTTCTCTAGCACCTGCACTCCAAGGACAGTAGCTGGTGGGGAATAAGCCCAGCAACTCACTAGTCCCAGTGACTGTCCAGATTATGAGTTCATCTTGCACTTTCAGTTCAATTCAACCTTTCCTAAGGCAGAAGAGGAGGGGGAGGAAGAAAAAGAGGAGAGAAAGGGAGGGGAGAACAAAATCCCTTCTCTTTGAATTGCTCACATGCCAAAATGAGAACTTCAGAGCAAGTGAGATTTCTAAGATCAAGCTATGATTTAAGGAAAGGAAATAGTTCTGGCAGTAAAACCACATACTATTGTTTTTACACTGCACGTTAGGAAAAAAAGAGGCTACAATTTTTTTGGTTTTTGTTTTTTATTTAAAGGGGTAGCTCAGACCCGCAAGTGCCACAGCTGTAGTTTCTGCTGTTCCATCCCTTTCGAGAGAAAGAATCACATAGGGTTTTGTGAATAACATATTCTATTTCATCTTTGGTGACACTTTCGCTCATACTTCTAGTTTTTGTATTTTAATTTCTGCGTTTCTATTAAAATTTCTCATTTTGGAAATCAGTCTGTTAGTAAATAAACCTTAGGATAATTCATTATTTTGTCGTAAATATTGCAGAATATAGTCTTTATGTTTCAGTATTTGAATTCATTTTAGAAGAAAATAAAACTGGAGTACATAGTTATCACAGCCAGCTATTTAATGTAGTTGTTTTTTAAGGTTAATTGTGTACAGAAAAAATGTCTTTCACTTTATATTTTTATCAGTCATTAACATGGTTGCCATGCTGTGATTTTCTCCTTTATGACTTTCTTTAAATAGACATACCAAAAGAAATGTTACATGAGTCAGTCAGTTTAAAGCTTTCTTGTTCCGTAATTAAATAATGTCATTCTTAAGGAGAGAAGAATATCTACTTTAGAAATTTGCTCTTAAGATAAAAAAAAAAGAACCTTCATCTGAAAAAACAATACAATCAATACAAAAAAATGGCAGCTTGGGATTTTATTATATGGATGATTGTCTCAATTTTCCATTTAATTTTCATAGTGAAAAACTGGCTATTTTCATTGACTTACTTTGAGATTTGAATAAAACATCACCTGTTTTATTTTCCTAATCTCTAAATAAAGACAGTACTTACATAGACTATTTTGAGGAACAAAATGTTAATGATGTTAAATTATTTTAATTAAAGTAAAGCAGCTCTCTGAAATAAAGAGATTTAAATATCATGTGCTTTGAGCTCCGAAACATTCTTTGTCTAGGCTTTCTGTTACTTGGTTCATTTTTGATGAAAAATTAAGTACTTATGATTATTTATTGGGAGAAATGTTCAAATAATTACTATTTATTTGCTTAATTTAACAGAAATGCCTAGAGAGAAGTAGGTTTTTTAAATGAATAACTTTAAATTTTTAATTAATTTTTTCATTGTATTTATATTGGAAAAGTTGATTTGAAAAATATTTGTAAATACATTATTTCTAAACAGACAAAAGCGAGTCCAATTCATGTAGCAGTTGTGTATTCTCTTATCTGTCACATCCTGTATTCAACTCTCTCTTATTAAGTTAAATTGACCCCCACCAGCCTTTGACCTGGTGGTGTTAGATCTCAGAGAGGAACAGTTACTTGTGGGTGTGTTTACTCCTTAGCTGTTTTGTGGAGGACTTAGGTGAAGTAGAAGAAGAGCTGGATTAATCCCCATAATTAAAAAATTGTACTCCACCTCCTTCTCTCCAGCCCAGCTGGGTCCTGCCAACAGCACAAGATACCACCCACTGTCACCCTCCAGAGTGTCCATATGTCCACCAGAGTGTCCCTTTCCTGGCTGGGAAGGGAAGTGAGAAGAACAGAACAAAGAGAAGAGGACCTTAACGTGGAAAATGGGAAGGTGAAGTAGAGCAGAGAATTAAGCCAAAAGAGAGGATGAAGTCCGTTGAATAGCTCTTCCCACTTGAAATTTGGGCAACAGATAGGACAACCAGAAGAAGAATGAAGAAAAGACTGTCTTTTTTATAACTATAGGAGTCTCAAGTCAAATTGAATAATTTTTTTAACCCTGGATTTATTGTTCTAGGTAAGTTAGAACTAATTACTAAACCTCACCTGAATAAATGGAGACAATAATAATTACAGTTCAGATAGACTTGAAGATTGAATGAGATAATGTATTTCCTCCTAAGAGGCAAAGCTATAGGAGAAGAACCTGGGTCCCACAGTAATACCCAGATTTTGCTATATTTCAAATGTGACTTCATGTCAAAAGGCCACAATAAATCAATGCACGCATATTGTTGAGACTAAGGTGTGACTTGCAGGTCTCACTGATTGGTAGCTATCTGTTGACAAGAATTTTCATCCCGAGGCTCAGGGACTCCTCCTACACCCAGCCTTCAAAACCTTTATGGCTTTTCTGCGGAGACAGATACTGACTTCTAACTCGCTGCTGAGGATGTTCTGAATGTTAATGAATGTGCCTGCCATCTTCCCTTCAAATTGACTCAAAAGAGAAATTGGCTGTGTAACCACATCTAGCACCAAGGCATGGACCTGGTACATGCAAAGGGCAGCCCGCCTATCTGCCAGGCTGATTCTAAAGTCCCTAGCCTCTTGCTAGCCATGTAATGTGTGTGACCCTCTCTGGTCTGAAAAGGACTGATTTCAGAATCCTCCCTGTTGTGGTTTGTGTCTGGATGTTCCCCTAACGCCTCAGGCAGTCATGGGTTGGGCTTCTAGAGTTTATGATTGATTCATGGTCCAATGCAAGGACTATGCTAGGGAGTGAGTACTACATCCACCCTGGGGAGGGCAGCCTGCATACAATATAAGAGAGGGAAAGAGTCTGCTTGCGGCTTTTCCATTTTGCTCTTGCTGCTTTTGCTGTTTTCCGCTGCCATGAACTGTAGCCCCCTGCCATGTGCCGCTCTGCTTTGGAGCCAGCCAAGCATGGACTGAAACCTCCACAAACTGTGAGCTAAATAAACCTTTCCTTCCTTCATTTTGGATGCTGGGTATTTTGTCTCAGTAATGAGAGAAAGGTAATCAAGACACTCCTTTTTCTCTCAAATACCACTTTTCAGCCCAAGGATTGAAGGAGTCTCTCTGATCCTCAGTGCTGAAATCTACCCTTGAGGCTACATGGATGGAGCAACATCTCCAGGCCCAGAGGGCTTCTGATATGCTCCCTGTGACTGGCATGTACTCTGGAAAGTCTGGGGTCCTCAGGCTCTAGACCAGGCAAGTCTAGATGCTCTAGCTGTGAAAAGCACATGGTTGATGGGATTGCAGGTCCAAGGAAGTACAAGGCAGACCACCCAAACCCCAGATTTTACAATCACAAGGAACAGCGAGGATAATTCAATCTGTAATTATTATTTGCAGTTAAAAGAGAGTTCTCGCTCTTGTCATCTGCTTTTGATTCTACAGCAAATGTCATGCGGTTTCCCTCGTATTTTACCCTAAGGTTGAAGTTGGTCATGTTTGAGTTTACATGCTCTGAAGTTATTTGAGTTTAATGCTTCCAAATTCCTACTTACCCTAGAATCTTCATAATTTCTTCAAAGCCTTTTTTTCCTTAAATATGGAATTCTCTTTATTCCTTTCTTTTTCTCTTTTTAAAAATCTGAAAAGAAATTAAACTCCCATATTCTCAAATTGAATCAAAATGCTATAACCCAGGAGGTTAAAATAAATTCTGAATTAGCAAAACCTATTTTTCACTATTATCAATCATCGCCCCATATGTTCTTTTCGGCAGCACATGCACTAATAATCACCATGTGATCTCGTGTTTTCAGTTGAACAGTGATCTTACATTTTTCTTAAATCAGTTTTCTTATACATTACACTTTTTCTGGCAGCAGGTTGTAAAGGTATTGATTAAAAGAATTTTCACACTTCCTTTGTATAAGAAACCCAAAGTATAAATAAAGCAAAGCACAAGATTGAGAGCAGGAAACAGGGAAATGGAACTTTGGCCACAGGGAAGACCAAGAGATGAAAGAAAGGGCACGGCGGGGGGGGGAGCGGATAAGAAAGAACTAAGGTGTGCTCTGTCCATGGACAGACTCCCCACAAGGCATGCGGCCATTGTACACTGCAAACGTGGGCTGGGAGAACACATCTTTTGGATGATGGAATTAAAAACCTGGAAATGCTACTTAGTTGTGGTGATAGATTCTATAATTAACATATACAGATACAAAAGCATGATCTTTAATATGAATATCTATTTAAAATAGAGAGTTTTGTTAGGAGATAAATAGACAATACCTAAGATATCAGAAAGCATATGATGGGTGGGCTCTGCTTCTTGAGCTCCCATTTATATATTAGAAATACAAAATGAGAACTAGAATCAGACTCATCTCAGTTCTGCTCATCATCCCCCAGTCTGTGACCGTTATCACCGTTTCTCCATTTGGCTCTATTGACCTGAATTCAGATATACTGTCTGAAACTGGGGCAATTTTATTACTGAGTGAACTGTTTGGGGGATCTGCAATTTTAGGAATCAGGTGAATTATAAAATTTCAATTCTTTAGCAAATTAGAAAGTTGCAGTTCATTCTCATTCTTGTTGTTGATAGTGCCCAACACAGTACGAGCTACTCCACAGGTCTGTGTTACTTCCCTCAGCCCCTACTGTTCCGTCAGCTAATTAAACACACGAACCTGTAAGGAAGTCACCGTTAAATCCACCCTGCTCACAGCATTGATTTCTCCATTGGCCTGACGTGGAGAGTGTTTAAGGCACAGAGATAACCTCCTCGGGGGAAGGAAAATACACCTACTTGTGAGCTGCTGACAATATTCCTGATTGTTTTAAGTGAAGGCTGGCATTTAATAACTTGCTACAAACATCCATATGCAAGGAGCTTGGACTTTATAGAACAAACTAAACAATCCACTAAAACACAGTGGATGAATAATTCTTTTAGAATATGAATTGGATTACTAGGTAAAATGGAGCAGGAAATTATATATAGGTATACATACACATATATATATATATATATATATATATATATATACTCAAATTATTTAACATAAAACTCTTGGTTTTTCCTCTTTCATAAAAGTGGATGTGTTTTATTTGAAGTTTGGTTTGAATTTGAAGTCCTAACTTTGTTAATAATGCCCTTTGTGACTATGTGATTTAAATCAATCTATGTGTTTTCAGGAGTAATAGCTAAAGTATAATTAGTATGTACAGAAATATTTACTGTCTGCAATAAATATAATTAATTAGAGTACACAGCATTACTTTCCATGCTATAAATCACTTTTGATTTCAACAACTGGTTCTACCCAATACCTAGTAAACTAAATGTTATTTGACTTATCACTGTAAAATAATTGAATAAAGAGGAGAACTAGGCAAATGGTGTGGAAAAAATATCTAACATCACTCGTATCAAAATTAAAGTTGTTTTGAAAACAAAACACAATTTCAGCTTTTCTAGCTAGTGCAATCATTTTCTTACCTTTATTTCAGCAAAACACTTTCCCCTTCAGTCTCTACACATAATCTACATGCTAAGTGGCCTTGTGATGTCTCACTTTTTTCAGATGGTATCTTTCCTTTTAATGGTGTAGCTTTCTCTTTGGACACAGAAGAACTGGCTGTGCATGTCATTAACCAGGCCCAGTAAATGCTGTCATGTAGCACCCTGCAGCACCACCCATGGGAGTGCCAGAGCAGCAGGAATTGCTAATAACTAAGATTACTCTTGTGGATGCTAATAACTAATCTACCACTGAAAAGTATAAACATATAACATTGTGTTTTGGATCTTTGAACATCAGATTTATGTTTTCCATCACTTCTGGAATATACTTAAACATAGCTTAGAAAGCCTGTAGAGCTGAGTCCAAGAGTAAATCTTTCATTCGGTTGTGTATGACACAGCTAAGGTGCTGCTGAAGAGTCTTGAATTTTCTTTTTCAATTTGCTGGATATTTGGGAGATATACTCTTCTCTTTTTATCTCTATTGAGATTCCCATCATGTCCCATGTGGAGAAAATGAACTACATTCTCTGATATGTTAATATATGCTAAAGAAGTGGTTATTAATGAATGAAATCACCCCCCAGACCTACATACTACGGGAAAATTATGGTGAAATGAATGGAATCTCATTGTTTGGAATACATTTCACAGTGGATACTTTCACTGTTAGACAAGCTTCATCTGATTTTTAGGTGATTGTGGGATTTTGCTACTTCTATTACTGACCTATATTACCTGGTACATTATGAGAACAAAATGCAGCTTGACTTCAGTCTCTTAATAGAAACCTAATGCTCCCACAGGAGCTTTTAGAGACTTACACCTTAAGTTCACCTGAGGCATTTTCACACAATTATAACTTAATGTAGCTGGCAGAAACTTGAATTTCTAGGTAACTATTAGAAAAACTAGATCTTTTCTAATTCAAATATTCTCATGTCTGCAGTTACCAGAATCATTGTTCCACCCAAGGAAATGCATTAAAAGTTCCTAGATTTCTAGAGAAAAGAGAAAATATTTGCTGGGTTCCCAGAATATTCTGGAGACATTTTCTGAGGATACCTCTGTGACTCATTTTCTACAAGAAAATGCTCTCTGTGACCCCTGTAGTTAAACCCAACCCACTTCCCAGCAATCCTCACACGTGTATTTTCTCCTGTGAGTCTAATCCCCAATTACCTACATCTCTTAATAGAAAACTTCTAATTTTCTAAATTCTCAGTAAATTAGCAGTCATTAGACACTACTTGGGCTAAGGTAATAGGAAATTCAAGATTTTAGTATATGTCATTGCTATCTCAAGGCAAACAGCAAATTAACTTTTGTGTACATCTATAACTTGCCTTAGGAAAGTATATTTACACTGTATTTATAATATGTAGTGATTTATTGTGTATACCCACTGAATTACATGTTCAGAGTGTGTTATTTTATTGAATCTCCTAAGAACTTAATAAAACAGAGAATAAGCCCTCCCTGTTTGGCAGACAAGGATTCAGACTCCTATCCAGGGCTTGTACAGGGCTGAGGAAATCAGAATCCGGTTAGCTGCAAACCTCCTCCCCAAGCGATGCTGACAGACGAGACCTTAAGAAATTCTGAACTATGGATTCTTTACATAGAACTGCAATATGTATTTGTTCATACCACTTCAAATACATGCCTAGGATGACCTGCACTATTACCATCAAAATGCTGAGCCAAGAGTTATGCTGGTTGATTTTGATTGTCAACTCCATTGTCAAGAGAGCTGCTTGGGGATGAGTGATGCCCACTTCTGAGGGTGTCTGGGTGGGTCGTGGGAGCGTGAGCTTGGGAGCTATGTTTGACCACTTTTTGACTTCCCCAGTCTCTGCTCCTCGGACTCCAGGAAGTGAGCTGTGGCTTACCACTGTGACGTTTCTTCTCTGCAGCAGCTGGCTGTGGACAGGAACCTCTCAAACTGTGAGCCAAGTTAAACCACTGTTCCTTAATAATTCACTCATCCTTTAAGTCACAGGCACCCAGTGTTTTGTCACACAGAATATTACAGGTCATTTGATGTTTTAAGAAAGTCAATAACAAGGCTAGCCTGGGGTGTGTGTGCATACGTGCATGTGTGTGTGGGGGGGCATATATTACTGAGAACTGAACCCAGGGCCTTTGCACTGAATTACATCCCTAACCCTTTTTGGTTATTTATTTTGAGGTGGGGCCTCACTACAGAGCCCAGGCTGGTCTTGAACTTGTAATCATCCTGTTTTGGCCTTCCAGCACCATGTCACCATATCACCATGCCTGGTAAGATGTATTCTTTTGATTCATGATGCATTCTGTGAGTTTAAGAAGCACAGATACATTTCCACAAATGCCTACTAAAGTAGAGAGCATCTAACTGTTGGGGAAAGCAGAAATGTAACCACAACAGCGTTGTTTGATCTGACTTCTGCTGTCCCTTCCATGTTTCAGATACAGTAGTAGATTCTAAGGACAAAATGTAGATAAGAACAACCATGAAGAGTATCACATTGAGCCCAGTGTGATCTGTGAATTGAAAATGTGTTGCTGAGAATTTGGGAAAAATAAAGAGGCTAGATTATGCAGGACAGGACATCAGAGAAGAGAAACCTTCATGGAATAGCTACTCTGAAGGCCTTCAGTGGCTCCCTGGTAGCACCCACCAGAATGCTAATCACCACATTCTTGTGAATATAACACTCTGGACCAATGCAAGAACCAGATGAAAGGATTAGAGAAAGAAAGAATTGTCCACCACACATATGGCCAGAAGTAGTGTGTATTCCCATCAGTCAAGATGGAAAATTTCATAATCCACAGGGCATTGATTACAAAGAGAGTCTTACCCCAATAGCAAAGAATAAAGAGTAAAAAATAAGAATAAATTATAAATAAAGAACAAAGAACATTAAACTAACTTGGGGTCAGGGCTTTCCTAACATATCTTAAAAAGTAAGACCAAAAGGATCACACTGGTTCTAATGTAATTGAACTGCATGAAACAGCAAAGCTCAAAAAAATCTATAGGAACAAAAAATAATTGTAGCGCTCAACAAGGTAAAATTTACAATGTGTGGATCTAATACAAAAAGTTTCAAGCACACAAAGAATAGGTAAATATTATCGTATATTATAATTATAATAAGGGAGAATTATAATATTATAATGAAAATATTACAATTGTATATTATATTATAATAAGAAGAATATTGACCAACCAAAAATGACCAAGAACTGGTAGAGATGACAGATTTACGAGACAAGGACATTAAGCAGTTACCACACTTGCATTAGATGTGTTTGGTAACTAGAGAAAAAAAAGTAAACAAGTACATTACAAACGCAGAAGACACAAAATAGATCAAACCAAATCAAAATTGTAAAGAAGGAAACAATAATGTGAGCAGTGAAAAATAAACTGGAATTGCAGCAAACTATATGTTAGAGTAAGAAAAACTAGTGAACTTGAAGAAGCAATAGAAACCACCGAAACTGAAACAGAGAAAAATGACTCCCAGCGGTCAACAGCCCTCCTCTGGTGACTAACAAGCATAAATGTGTCAGCCAAGGGAAGGAGGTGGATGAGAAGTAATGCTAAAACAAGAACAACAAGAAGCCAAAGAGTTCCAAACTTGATAAAAACTATAAATCTGCAAGTTAAGAAGAACCCAAGTGAAACCCGAGCACAAGAAACGTGAAGAAAAGTACACTAAGCCCCATCATAATCAAACTGCTCGCTATCAGTGATAAAGTGCCTAGGGAAAAAGTACATTACACGCAGAAGAACAAAAGTAAGTATGATAGATTTTGTGTCAGAAATAAGGGAAGCGGAGAGAGTAGAGCACTATCTTTAAAGTAATGGAGAATTGTTAAACAGTCAGTCTCAGATCTGCTACCCAGTGAAACTAGCTTTCAAAAAACTGGTTAATGAAGACATTTTCAGATATAAAAAGGCTGAAGGTTTTCATCATCAGCAAACATGCACCGCAAGAGAAATTTTTAGGCAGAGTTTAAAGATAGAGCAAGAACTAAATGCAGATCCACTTGCATTTGTATGAGTGCAGTCTCACTTGCATGTAGTTGTCACAGTAACTTAAAAAATCATCTACAGAGCCTGGGGACATAGTTCAGCGACACAAGTGCCCGTCTGGAAGTGCAAGTTCTGGAGTTGGATTCCTGGCACCAAACAAAACAAAACAACACACAAAAAACAAATAAAATATCATCCACGGCTGCTTGACATGAGGGCAGAGCTGAGTAATTACAGGTGAGATTTCAGTATCTATGAGCCGGACAATTTTTTCTATGTGGCCTTTACAGAAAAGTTGTGCTTCTCCTGATTTTAATAAATTTATACAATTAAATATCCATAATAGGCAACCAGGAAGGTCTCAAATCAATGACTAGAGTTTGGGTATTGTAATATTAGAATAACAAGTAGAAAAAAGAAAATTTTAAAAGGTCAGAAGGAAAAAAGTGAAATAGAAAATACAAAGGAATAGGGAAAAAATCAAAGATACAAAATCCAGTTTTGTGAGCAGACTAATGACATTGCTAAATCTCTATCCAGCTTTCCAGGATTAAAGGGAAAACACACAAGATTTTGCTCTGTAGAGGTGAAATCACTACAAATTCTCTAGATACTTAAAATGATAAGAAAAATATTACCAGCAACTTAGATTAAATGAATAGATTCCTCAAAACCATGAAAGATCACAGAAAAAGAGGCAAACCAAATAATTCAATGTCTAGGAAAAATGTTTACTGAACAGTTAAAAACATTCCAATAAAGACAACTACAAACTCAGCCTTAAAGGAATTAATACCTATTATACACAATTTGAAAAGGAAGAAATTTCTAATTCATTTGTGGAAGCTACCATTATCCTGATAAGAAAACCACCAAGACAAGTCAAGAAAATGACAGATCAAATTTCTATATATAGATGAAAAAATATCTCGACAAAATTCCCAGTCACTTAGAGAAGTGTCTAGGTAAAATTCTAGTATGCAGAGCCCAACAACATACAAAAAGAACAGCATATTAGCATATATAGGGCATACAAAGGGTCAATTTAATATTATAAATTTAGTCGATATTAAGAAGCACAAATGGTACATGATCATTTTTTCACAAAATCCAACATGGATTGCTTATTTAAGAAAAAACTCCCAGCAAATTAGAAATGGAAGGGAATATCCTAAATAGGCAGTGAGATTTATAAACAAAATACACCAAAGTCATACTGGTGGAGAAAGAAAAACTCTCCGCTTCAAAATAGGACAACTTCTTCTCTCCCCATATACCCAAAATTTCACTGGAGACTTCTCAGGTACAATAGAGTAGAAAAAAATAAAATAAAATACATGTAGATTGGAAAGATCAAAATAAACTGTCCTTATTCAGACATGACTGTCTGTATGGCAAACATGATAGAAACTACAGAAAATCAAGAGAGTAATACATGAGTGTAGCACAGTTTGTAGAATTCGAGACCAGTAGAGACAAAGCTAATTATATTCTTACACAATCACAAGTATTAAAGTATTTAAAATTACAATTAGAAAATACTTTTAACCTAGCATCCCATATCATGATATATTTAAGGATAAACTTCAGGATGCAGATGCTGAAAGAATTACACACTGGTGAAGAAAATTAGAATCAAACGAATGGGGGTTTGTACCAAGTTTATGGATCTGAAGTTGTAGTATTTTTAGGGGTCAGGTCTCCATCAGTTGATCTACAGACTCAATCCAATCCAGTCAAAGTCACAGCATGTGTTTTTGTTTCATGGTGGATATTTGTAAACTGATTCAAAGTTATTTGTAAATTAGAAACTTCAAATAGTTTAAACAACTTTGAAATGGAAGAATACAGTTGGAGGACAGTCACTACCTGATTTTGAGACTTTTTACTACTTGTTCCCTGGTGTTAGTGTAAAACAAATAAATAGATTGATGAAACAATGTAGAACCTGCAAGCAGACTCAGATAATGTACAGAAGACTGACTTTTGTGCAAGATAATTCTATGAAGAAAAGATTTTTCAGAAAATGATTCTGAAATAATTGGATGTTTATAAGCAAAAGAAAAAGAAAATAAAAGCTGTTCATCTACAGGTCACATCACAAAATATTTCAAACTAAAAAATCAAAAATGATTCAAAATATAACATAGATCAATGTGTGGAATAGTAAAAATACAATAAAACTTTCAGAAGCACCCTTATGAGGAAAAATGTTTTTTAAAAAAATATATAAACACTATAAGCACAAAAGAATACACTGACAAGTTAGACTTCATACAAAGTGAACTCCTACTATTTAAAAGATGGAGTTATAAAGAAGGGCTGAGAGCGAAGCACAATGGCACAAGCCTGGAATCCCAGCTCTCTGGGAAGCTGAGGCAAAAAGACTACAAGGTCTACACTAACCTGGGCAATTCAGCAAGGTTCTGTGTCAAAAACCAAGGAAAGAGCTGGAGGTGTAGCTCAGTTTGAAGACCTGGAGTTCAATCCTCAATACTTGAGTACGACAAGGGGAGAGAGACAGAGAGACAGAGAGAGAGAGGGAGAGAGAGAGAGGGAGAGAGACACGGAGAGAGACTGAGATAGAGGAGGGAGAGGAAGGGAGGGCGGGAGAGACACAGAGACACAGACACACAGAGATACACAGAGACAGAGACAAAGAGAAAGCACTGCTGCCATCCAGTTAAAAGGCAGCCTTGGAAAAACACCCTGGTGTGCCCTCATCTACCTTTCTCACCAGATCTGGCTCTGCGTTAGTTCTAGATCTTTCTCACATCAAACTGACCATGAAAGGTAAATACTCAGAACTGATTCAGGATACAAGGGAGCCAGGAGAGCACAACTGAAGGCCCCCATGAGAAAGGGCCTCCAGAGCTGCCGCAGAAAAGCAGCAAGAACCATGGAATGAGTGTGTTTGTAGAAAAGGGGAGAATTTTGAGAGAGATGAACGGTGCTGTACCTTTTTACTACAATATTTTAAAAATTTAAACATTTATCATATTTATCATACCTCATAGTGCCAGAATTAAAATATACATTTTTACTATGTTAGAAGTTTCCCCTTGCCCCCTTCTAAAATTATAAAAGTGTCTTTTAAAAATCAGAAATTTGAGGTATGATGAAGTACAAATTAAAATAATCATTCTTATTATGGTTTACGCTTTGTGCTTCCTATATAAACCATCGCCTACTGAAGTCACAAAGATCTTCCTTGTATTTTCTTCTACAATTCTGTCTGTGCTTCATCTTTTTGTTATCCAATCCATTTTGAGGTCAGTTGCATATCAGATATGAAGCAGGGCTTGAGAAAGTGTTTTGCGTATGGATGTCCATGGTTCCTGCTTGATTTTTTGAGAACTTTTCCCGTACTGAAATACTTCAGCAATTTTGGTGCAAGCTATCTGTTTTTTTAAAAATGATTGCAAGAATTTGGGGTGGCATTGATGTTATAAATCACCTTGGGTAGCATTGATATGTTACTATTAACTCTTCTGAACTGTGAACACCTTGTATCTCCCTATTTCATTAATTTTTCTCATCTTGCTTTGTAGCAGCTATTGGGTCAGAACATTTTAACTTTTAAGAACTATAGACAGTTGGTATAGATGTTATGTAGGAAGATGATTTTCACAGCTTTGCTCAGATCTGAAAAAAGCAAAACGCCGTAAAGATAGGACCAGGTAGTGCTGTTTAAATCAACTTTGACAAAAGCCAGCGTTTTAGATGCCTGCTTCATTTTTCTGAATAGTATTTCACAGAGGCTGGATATTAATTTCAGTGATCTGGCATGGCTCAGCATATCCCAGCAATGCACGGTTTGTAGAACATCTTCTTAAATAGTCTGCAATAAAGATAATAGTGGTCTTTTGCTGATGGATTGGAATTCTGAAAAAAATCAAATGTCATTCAAAATCAACATTAGCAAAACAGAATGAGAGATCAATGTACGTGAGGCTCTTGGGTAAAAAAAAGTGCATGATTTTTGCACATAATTTATAAACTGGCTTTGAAGAGAATTCTATTTAAATTTGAATTCACACTGCCACAGGTTGCCTAGAATTAAGTATCTCACAAAGAATGAAATCTCTCATTGGTGACGCAATATGCTGTATCACAAAGAGTACTGGATGAAGGGAAAGTAAACCCAGACTTTACTTTCAACTCTGGTAGTACCTACATGTGGGGACTTGGAGGAAAAGCCTTGGCTTCTCTGAGAGCTACTTGCCCTAAACAGTCAGACGGCCCTCATCCTAGCCTTTTTCATCACAGATCTCTGGACCTCTCCCTGCAGACTGTGGTTCAGTGACTTGAAGGCAGGGGAGACTTGACAATTTGTGCTTTTAGTTATACATGTGTTTGATGTTTTGTAGCAACATATTTGTAGAGAGGCTTTGGGGATTACTGGAGTAAGTAACCCTCAGAATTCTAAAGCCCCTCGATTCTGTAAAAGCACTGAAGAAGAGCGGGGATCCTGCCTCTCTTCCAATCAGTGCTTAATGGTCACAGTTGCTGCTGATTAGAGGGAGAGGAAGATTCATTTCAAATTAAGAATAATTACTGAAATAATGAAAATAAGAGTCCTTAATATCAAGTAGTTAGCGCAAGCAGCAGTGAATAAAAGAGCGTGCCATTGTCCTCTGCTTTAAGAGTCTTAAGAATATTGACAATTTTTCACTCTTTCCTTTAGGGAAGTAGGGGGAAAGAGATAAACTTATTCAGAATTCTGTGTACTTTGCCCTTTAGAACTAGATGGTGTTACTGAAAATAATATGGATTCCGGCACATTACAATATATAAATATCAGAACCTGAATATAAATGGGAAGAACATCTTTGGCCTTTGGGATATTAGAATGCTTGATGAGCCATGGACACACATTAAGTATAAAAAAGAAAATGTGGTCCTTCTAAGGGTATGTTATGAACCCACATAGAAAGAACAATGTCTTTTTTGCTGTCCTCTATAGCCCTGTGTGTATGTTCAAGTTTAATAGCTATTCAATAAGCAACAGTCACAATATTTATCATCATGAATTAAACTGTGCTGGAACTCGTATCTTAGCATTAGATAGAAGGTGCAATAAATATAACTTTGATATCACAGTGTTTTATATATACACATCCATAACTTTTCATAATCTCCTTTCTTTATTAGTACTCTGTTCTACAACTAACGCATTGAATCTGTGAGTTTTTGTCTATTTTCATTCAGTTTAAATTTATATATATAATTTATATATAAATTTACCCCTTCATACATTTGGCAACTTTATTTTTTAGTAAACACCACGTGCAAAGCGCCTCCTGGGCACATTAAAAAATTCATTCCTCTTTCCTTACTGATTACTTTATTTTTTCTACTGTCATTAATCACAAAAAGTATCTCTTTGTCTCAAAGGCCAATTTTTTTCTTAGGCCAAGAAGCCCATATGTCCCTAGGTCATATTGCATGACTTCTACTATGTGGACAATACCGTTACATTCCCATCTCTATTCCCCAAAGTAATGTCATTGTCTCCCACTAGAGACCTGTGAGCTTCAAGCCCTGTTGCTGAGCTTCTCATACCCTAGCATTATATCACAGCTGCCTCTGTTTCTTATTGTTTCTGTCCCTTTTATTCAAGTATCACCTCTTTCAAGAAAACGTCCTCAATTTAGGGAGTTAGATGCAGTCACACTTAAGCCATTATCATATCCATCCTAGCAGAATTAGTCCATCATATAATCTTCAGTGTAACAAGGACATGGAAATGACCCAGATTATTACTACTCTGAGAGCCTGCTTTGTGTAGAACTGCTGGAATCCGAGAATGTCAAGTGGCAAAACTCAGCGTTCGACAAGAGCTTAAATCTATTTCAGTGTTGTCTAGATGAGGGAAGGTGTAGGTAAGAGTACTACTCAGCATAGGTTACATTCAAATTAGTAAGATGGACAGGCATGTAAAGTCAAAACTTGCTCACTGTGTCTCAGGGCTACAGCATTCTGTACATACTTGTACATACACATTACTTTTCCTAAAGCTCATTTCATCATATTCTAGTGCTTCTAGCTTCCTTTAGTACAAAAGTTACATTTTTTGACAGTTCAGTGTAGCAGTCTTTCTGATGGAATCTAGGTGAAAGCTCTCTGGAGAGCATTTCTGTTCAGATGTGAAGGTTTTCTCTTCTGTTCCTCCTTCTTTCCCCACCAGTGTCTGATCATGGGGGGATTTTGTGATTCTATAGCAGTAGAACAGGGGCTTAGAATTTCATGTGAATTTTGTTGCTGGTTGTTTTTGATGTTCAGCTGAGCTCACCCCTTCTGGTTTAGACAATTTGTCCAAGGATACAGCAATGCTGCCTGGGATTGGACAACGTCTGATAACTGGTTCTGAGGATCTGGGCTGTCTTCCCTGCTATCTAGGCACCTCACATGTCTCCTAATGACAGGACTGACACCCTGAGACCCATCAGTGTCCCCACTTCAGGTAATTCCCTTGAGATTTCTAGAGTCCTTTCACTCTAAAGTGATGCCTTCGTAGGCACATGGACGCAGTATGAGACACCCTTCGCATTCCCAGCGGTTTTGCAAAGGATATTCTGAATAGAAGTGTCACACCAAGAAGGTTATGATCAGCCAAGAGAGAGACAGAGCAAGAGAGACAGGGGAGGCTCCCTTGGGACAGTTTAATTTTCTTGTTTCAGACCTGCAGGAGGGAAGTTACAAGACTTTAGTGGGGGCACAATATTAACAGCCTTGTATGCTCACATTTATCCTCAGTGCACAGCAGAAGTTAAAGTCCAAAGGTGACAACTGTGAATTGTCAGTGGTGAGATTAGAGGTCAGACAGAAGTATACTGACAAAGCCAAGAAGATCCCGCTTCAGCAGGGGAGGACCAAGTCAGCTCTGAAGAGCGCTGTGTTCTTACTACCTGAAATAGAGTAGACTTTTTTAAAAAAATGGAACGAATGAATGATAGACATAATGATCTTCCATCAAAATTCCTAAAGAGATCATTCTACTGGGCTTTCCTTCGAAAATGGCCCTGATACGTCAGCTTCACTGGGGCAGGAAACACCTAGCATATTGTTAAAGCACGGTCCTGGGTGTGTCTGGGGTCATGGGGGCGTGGCCTGGTGTACTATATCTGTCCCCTTGCCTATTCCTCTCCTGCACTGCTTTGCTGTACCATCTACCCCCTTTCTCTGTGAGCTTCCTACCTCGGAGCGAGTGGAGAATGAACTGAATTCCTCCAAACCACGAACTAAACGAAAGCTTCCCCCTGTTTCGGTGCAAGTGTCGGGTAAGGTGGCCAGCTTGAAGAATGCTGACTAACACAGGCTCTAAATCCACAGATGCACCACATGTTGTAGGAATGTAAATAAATTTGCTCATGTAGAATTATGCCATTTCCAGGGGAAGGTGACCCCATCCTATAATGTTTCAGGTTCTTTCAGTAAGAGCCGGGTTGCCTGCAGCAATGACAGGAAGCTTTACTCTGCTTGCAGCTGAAGTCTCATGGGAGACCCTTGGATCTGTCTGTTCTCAGTTAACATGTGTCCCCGGCTGGAGCTGCTTCAGAACACAGATACCCTGGTCAGTGAGGGCAGTGGGTCCCTTAGACCCTAAAGTATGACTTTAATTGTGCGGCAAGTGGAGCTTTCTAAAATAAGAATGTGCAGAGTGATCCCTGCACTGCCCATTCAGTTGTGTTATCTTAGCATCATCAGTTTTAATGCTGAGGGATTTCAGGTTGAACCAACCCTATGAGACACTTCTATTATTTTAGTAATGTAATACAGAAAGTCATCTAATTTCACTTAGGCCTATTTTGAGGCTTACTCATTACATTTCAAATATGTAAAAAAATATTTAGGGAAAATGCATGCTGAATGTCAGAACCATCATAGACTCACTGGGCTATTTGAATTATGGTCACTAAAGGTTGATAATATAAACCCATCCCCCCAAAATACACATAAATAAATCCATCTCAAAACATAGAGAATGCTCCTTCTTCAATCTAGTACCAGATTTTTAGAGTCATCATCTCGTTTCCCTATTGCAACAGTCTGTGTAGTAGCTACTGTTAATTCCATTTTATGAGTAAAGAGCACAAGGAGACAGCCTCGGAAAGCTTAAGCAAATGATCTAAAGTCATTCTTGTAAAATGTTGAGAAACTCAGTCTGAGTCCAAAGTCTTTGGCTTACATATAAGCAAAACTTAAGATAACTGCTTTGGCACATCCACTGTCCTGGAGAAGTTCCTAAATATCTACTTTATTGGAGAAGTTCTTATTCTTTATTTTTACAAGCTTGACTGTTTTTCTCTTCTTGGCATCTAGGCCCATATTTCTATGATATTACCCAGCTCTCCATGTGGAATACGTCAGGAACGGAAGGAAGAATTTAATTGGAAGGTGGCTTCTTTCTCTTGTGGCAGGGCCGCAAGAACTTGGCGGTGCAATTTTGCATTTGAATTCTTTCCTTAAAACTTCAACAGCTGTTTGTAGTATTCACCTGAGTCTAGAAAGCCTAGGTCAAGTGGGAAGTATTAAGATTTTTGCTGTGCCTATCTTGGGACATGGAAGTGACTCACAAAGATAGGTACATTTTTCTCCAAGCTTTTTCAAGTAGTGCCTTAAAAAAACTGATTTGGAGAGGTCCAAATAAAAAAAACAGGATCAAATTTAAAGAAAAGAAGATGGATAAAGAAAATGCACGATAAATTGTCTCCCCTTTCAGAGTTCAGTTCTAAACTGCACTAAACGGTGTCTGCTGGACTGAACTCCCTACAAAACCTGCTAGAGGTGATGGGGCCCAGGACTCCCCAAATAAAACCTACAGATGTGGTTTTTGGTGTGGGAAGACTGGAATTTCCCATTATGCAGTCTTCCAAGTACAGTTGCTTTAGAATATTTACTATCTTGTTTAGAGAGTATATATTCTGGAATAATAATAATAATAATAATAAATAATAATAATAATAATAAAACCACTTGAAATGGATAAGTATATACTAGATAGAATTTAGGTTAAACCTGAAGTATGGGGTAGGGACAGAACACCCAATGAGCAAAAATATAACTTTCCTTCTTCCTGTCCTTTTTCTGTTTTCTTTTCTCTTTTTATCTGTTCTTTTTTTATACACCAGTTGCTCATCCCGGAAATAATTTTAAGTCACTTTCCAGTGTAGGATTTAATTAGACTCACTGCAGATTCCCCATAATCCATTTCTAAATGCCCAGGAAAAAGATTCTGATTGGTCTGGATTTGTTCCAATCAGCTAAGGAAAAGCCAGGAACTAGCCACTCTGAGAAAAAAACATAAGCATCCCAGGTTTGGGGTGGCAGAACATTTGCCAGAGCGACTGAGAATACTTTCTCCTCCCAGCAGGCAGAGAATATAAAGTGAACTGCCTCCAGATGTGTATTCTGACTCTAACATGGATGTATTTAATTCCTGATGCCCGGAGAAGCTAGTTGAACCATCACGTTTATCCAAATCTCTTACAACAATTGCACACAGCAAAGGATTCATTTTAGTTTAGTTCTTCAAAAGATACACAACTCTTCATTGCCACACCACACACACACACACACACACACACACACACACCATATTCCAAGCATCCTTTTCTGTCTCCCACTTGCCTGCAACATGCACCAGAGATAACTGTAAACATGAAGAACGTATTATTGGCCTGATAGCAAGGAGGATAATAATACCTCCCTCTAGCATTATTCAAAAGGATGGTGTTGACAACGAATGCACTACTGTTTATTGAGAACTTTGCATTTCTCAGAAGACAGTCACTGTATAAATACAAGGTATTATTACCATTATTACCATGTTTAACATTTGCTTAATAGTAGGAAAGTTCTTTTATAATCCTAGCTGTAAACTATAGCTGTAAATTTTTTCCTCCTTTGAAGCTGTTCCAGGGGCTTTGAACAATGATACTAAAGTAACAATTCAAGTACATCACTGTGCCTAATGAATAACAACGCACTTGATTAATGGCACTTGTTCAACATCACACTGACAGAACTATGAAGTGTAAAAAAAATGGAGTTCCTGCCTACTGTGATTTTTTTCTCCATTAAAAAAAGGCATCATCAGAGCTGATTTTTTTTTTTTCAGAGCTGGATTTTTTTTATTACCTTTTCGTCTATTCAATCGCTGCTGTATTTTTCATTGGACAAGCGCAGTGTCATGCTGGTGCTCCCTATCAGACTGTTATCACTCAAGAGGTCTGCTGTAGGAGGTGCTAAGCATCTCCACAAACAGCAAGCTCCCTGCTACCACGGTGCAAGACCTCTACCAAGGTTAGAAAGTGAGAGGGGAGAGGAAGCAAGGAGGCTGAACTTTGCTGAAAGGAACTCGCTGATCACAGCTGACAAAAGCCAGCCAGGTGCTGGGAATATCCATCACAAAGCCATTGGTGAATTGCAGGTGACTAGAGGCATACTTCACAGAGCTGTATCAGAGTTTATGTATTTTACTAACCTTATTTCATGGGGTTGAAGCTATACAGTTTTATGGGCCCCCCAACCCTCTCCGAGTTGGAAATAAATTCCTTCGTGGCTGTATATCAGGGAATAACACTGGCTGTTGGCCCGTCTCTCCTGGCAAATGTACTGCCTGTAGTTTTTTCTTTTTCTTTCGTCCTTAGGCTGGGGTACAAGGGTGTTTCTGTATGACCTGCCAAGAAGGAAAAAGCTTGCACTCAAGGTGAGGGAAGCAGTGCAACTCCAATGCCGGCTTTAGCTTCTTGTTACATCCCTGTCTTGCAAATTGTTCAATCCGGTGGTGATTTGAATGGTTAGCGCTGTTGTCAGCTATCTCTGCGCTCCAGCTTTGCTCTCTCCTGGCAGGAACATCTGGGACACAGACTTTACAAACAGTAATAATAACCCTACTTTAGCTTTCACAGTTCTGCAGTTGTTATTATGTCATCATGGTAAATGACCATAATTGACCCCCACAATGAAATGTTGCTAACATTCATATGAATAGCAACTGCAATCGCACAGGCTAGCAGGCATGTGCTTTGCAAATAAAAATTTTGCTGAATAGTTGAAATCTCAGGTTCCTTTGTGGACCTGAGTATTTCTGAATTATAATGCAAAATGATTTGTTTCTAAAACAGAAGACCACTGCATAGGGGAACCTAAATAGGAGGTCGGGAATAAGTAAGTATTAAACAGATATTTAGAGGATTTGCAGGAGCTCTTGTCTTTGGGGTTTATTTAAATACAGAATGATGTGTCATGAGACTCTTTCCCTGAACACAGAGCTCTTATAATTCTATTTCTGATCTCAAGGACACATGCTGAATACACACAAGCACACATGTAGAATTATGGTATTATTGCCATACCAAAGTTAGCATTGGCCTTCGCAGATCTTCAGTAGAGCTGACATCCAACAAGGACATAACCAGAGAGCAAGAAGTGAGGGTAAAATGCAGAAACACCTCCCAATACTCAGACCTCAGACTGTCAGACTGTAACTGTGCCTTTTCTACTGCACTCAGGAGGCAATTTCAGCTAAATTAGTACTGACAATTTTCAGCTCATTGGCTGAGAAATTAGAACCATTTCAAGATGGCTATTTCAAGAAACGAATGAATACACAAATAAATGAATGAAATCTATTTGCTCCTATTTTCTAAGGACCTATTTTATTCCAGAATGCCTACTTTTCATTGGACTTTCCCCCAAAACTTGGCATGTTGCCTTAAAAAACAAACAAAAACCATCCCCGTATGCAAACACAGAAAGCTGACCTTACAATTAACTTTATTTAGGTTTATGCATCTTAAAAAGTCTTGCTGGTTCAACCACTGTTATTCAAATCTTGTCAAATGTATTAACATAGGTTCCTTTTTTGTTTATTTTTCAGACAGAGTTTCACTATATTGTTCAGGCTGGCATTGAACTCACTTTTTAGTGAGGCTGGCCTGAAACTCACAGTGTACCTCTGTCTCCCAAGCACTGGGATTACAGGCATGTGCCACCATGCCTGGCCCTCACATAGAATTTTGAAACCTGCTCCAAAATCTTCTCTTAGTTCCACCTCTTGTTCCAGAAACAAACTTCCTCTAGTTCTGCTGCTCTCAAGAGCCTTTTCAGAGAGAGCAACCAATAATCTCACCTCATTGTAGAGATAGAAATTAAGGAAGATCATCAATTTCCCATTATAAACAGAAAAGAATGGAAATTATTCAGCTATTTCTGCAATTATCAAATCAGGAAATGAAGAAAGAAGTTTGCCTGGATAGCCAAATATTAAAAGACATTCTTGTGTCCAAAGGACAGTAATATTCTTTGGGACCACTTGTACCCTAAACTTCTCTTATCTCCCACTTTTCCTGTTGACTGTTTGGTCAGTGACCCCTCAGCAGGACCAGAGCTTCCCACTATTTCTCTTGAAATCATCAACCAAATACAATGTCCTTTACTCTTGTCTTTTTCAACCTAGTAAACATTCCCACTTACATCACTGTTCCAAAACTAGGTATACCAGAAAAATTATCAGTCTTGTACTTTTTTACCCTAGTCTGTGAGTAGTGTTATTCTCTTAATAAGCACTACCACTTTAATTTTAGAAGA
Source organism: Dinomys branickii (assembly GCA_004027595.1). Taxonomy (NCBI): domain Eukaryota; kingdom Metazoa; phylum Chordata; class Mammalia; order Rodentia; family Dinomyidae; genus Dinomys; species Dinomys branickii. The sequence continues at coordinate 47,369 of PVLD010003595.1, forward strand.
GAATTTATTAACCCAAATGAATTTCTTATTAAATGGATAATCATAAAAATGGATATTTTTCTCAGAAAGAACAAGTGTGTGGGACATTCTACTGCTCAAGTCAATGACTAGATAGCCCATTTCAAAGAAATTATCTGACCTGGATTTGAAGTTAAAAGCCCCAATTAATGCATCTTCACCTTCTTCATTTTATTCAAAGACTAATTCTAGGGCTGAGCCCAGGACAGTTTTGGCAACCTCATGTGAGAGCCAGGCTGAGCACTGGACATCTTTGGGAGCCTTGGGGACAGTGCCCCATCCCACACCTCTTGGGAGGCGGGCTGATTTCCAAACAACTTCAGGGCTCTTGATGACCATGTCCCACCCCCTCTGAACCTTCACAGGAACTGGGCTGAAACCTCTCTTCAGGAACCTCTGTGAGCCGCCCCTACTCCTACCCCTGGGCAGGAGGTTTCAACTGAGCCCCAGAAAGCTTTGAAAGCACTAGCAACCACACCCTGCCCACACATACCATTGCAGGAGCCATACTGAGCACTGGAGACCTTGGGGTACTTGCCCCGCCACTACCACACTATTGTGGGAGTGAGGCTGAGCTCCAGGGAAGCTCAATATCTTTAAAAATGACAAAACAAAGGAGCAAAATGCAAAGTCAGACCTCAGCTCCACTCAGAGCAAGTCCAGGAGACATTGACACAGAAAAGCTTGTAAGTCATATGCCTGTAATTTCTGAAATGATAGCAACTCAAGTAAAGAAATAGCTCCATCAGGCCATAGAAGATATCAGATCAAAAATAATCTCAGGTAAAAAAATGAAATGACAACAGTAATGAAAGAATGGCTCAAGATATCTAAAGATGAAGATAAAAAATAGAAGAGCACAGAAAAATGAAGAAAATCTGGAATGAACAATATAGGAAAGAATTAGAATGCATGAAACAGATTCAAATAGATATCCAGGAAATTAAAAATTCCATTGCAAGCTGGCAAAATCACTTGAACGAAGCTGAAGATAGACTTTCAGATCTTGAAGAGCGCATTGCAGCTAGAGATCATGAAAGGGAAGATCTCTTAAAAATAACTAGACACAAGGACATAATTGAACAGCTGCAAGATGATGCAAAGAAAAACAACATAAAAATAATAGGTGTCAACGAAAGAGCAGAAGTGAACATACATTACCTAAAAAGACTATTTGTAGAAGTAATAGTAGAAAATTTGCCAAGCATGGAAAAAGAACCTGACATGAGGTAGGTGGAACTCCAATTAGCCATAACCAAAACAAATCTATACACAGACATATAATAATCGTGATCCCTAAAATTCAGGAAAAGAACAGAATATTACAATCTGTTAGAGAAAAGAAACAGATCACCTATAAAGGAAAGCCCATCAGAATCACGGCAGATTTCCCTACACAAACCATTCAGTCAAGAAGAGCTTGGAGTAAAGAATTTCAGGTCCTGAAAGAAAATAACTTCCAACCCAGATTGATGTACCCTGCAGGAGCTGGGGTATAGCTCAGTGGCATAAGCGCTTGCCTGGCAAGCGCAAGGTCCTGAGTTCGATCCCTGGTACCGGGAAAAAAAAAAAAGATGTACCCTGCAAAATTATCCTTCAAAATTAATGGAGAAATAAAATATTTTCACAATAAAGAACAACTAAAGAAATTAATGAGTGCCAAACCAACCCTACAAAGACTACTAAAGAAATTCTAGAAGGAAATAAAAATGACCAAAATTTTAGAACAACAATAGAAAGGAATCACCAAGCAGAGCAAACAATTAAACGGAGGGAAAAGGGGGAAACCAACAGTAGGAAAACAAAATGGCAAAGATAAACCAATGCATATCAGTTATAACCATCAATGTAAATGGTCTCAATTCATCAATCAAAAGAAGCAGACTGGCAGTGTGGATCAAGAAACAAAATCCAGCAATATGCTGTATAAAAGAAACACATTTAACTCAAAAGGAAGTTCATAGACTGAGAGTCAAAGGATGGAAAACAATATTCCATGTGACAAGAACCCAGAAAAAAGTGGGGGTAGCTATTTTGTTTGTAGACAATGTGAACTTCAAATGAAGAAGAATCAAAAGAGATAAAGAAAGTCACTATATACTTCTTAGGGGAAAACTGTAAGAGTAAGAGATAAGAATCAAAAATATCTATGCACCAAATACAGGAGTACCTAACTATATGAGAAATTTTAACACACGTGAAAAATCAAATGACCAGTAACACAATCATAACAGGAGACTTTACCACCCCATTGTCACAAATAGATAGATCAACTAGACAAAAAATCAGCAAAGAAATAACAGAACTAAACCAAACTTGTGAAAAAATGGACATAGTAAATCATTACAGAGTGTTCCATCCAACAATATCAGAATTCACATTCTTCTTAACTGAACATGGAACACTCTCTAAAATAGATCATATACAAGTCCGTAGAACATGCTTAAGTAAATGCAAGGGAACTGAAATTATCCCATGCATCCTATCAGACCATAATGTAATGAAATTGGAAATTAATGACAAAAGGAATTGCAAAAACTCCATAAATACATGGAAATTAAATAACACCCTCCTAAACAACTAATGGGTCACAGATAAAATCAAAGAAGAAATTAAACACTATTTACAATCAAATAAAAATGCAGATACAACTTATAGGAGCCTATGGGATGCAATGAAAATTCATATTGGTGAATTCCCACATCAGGAAAACAGAATGAGCACAAATAAACAATCTTATGCTGCACCTCAAGCTTCTAGAAAAAGAGCAAGTCAAACCCAAAACCCAAAGTTGGCAGGAAATAATAAAGATCAGAGCAAAAATTAGCACAATGGAGACTAAGAAAACAATACAAAGAATTGATGAATTAAGGAGTTGGTTCTTTGAAAGAATACATAAACTGCATACTTGAGAAATTTTTTAAGTATATGCTAAGCCTCTTGTCTTTGCATTGGCCTGACCTTCCTTGACCACTGTGGTATTTGCCATTGGTCTTCCATTCTAATATATTTTGGTACCATCATCATTACATAAACACACACACAAAAATTGATAAACACCTAGCTAAGCTTATCAAAAAAGGAAAGTAAAAACAAATTTATGCATTAAGGAATGAAAAGGATGAAATCACTACATATCCTGTAGAAATTCAGATGATCTTGAAAGTCTTTACTTTCATAGGGTGGAAAACAGAAAAAATGGACAGATTCCTAGATACTTATGAATTACCAAAGCTGAGTGTCATGATCGATAGATTGTGTCAACTTGGGGATTCTAGAGGTTTGGCTGAGTGACTCAGCAGGAAGCCAGGGTGCTTACTTTGTATACATCCTGAGCCTGTGGAAGAGGAGGGCATAGAGAGCTACATGCGCCCTGGGTGGGGGTAGCCTGTTTACAAGGGAAGCGAAGGAGAAAGGCTGCTTGCGGCCCTTCTTCCCTTTTGCTGTTTTTTTTTTTTTTCTTTTTTTGCTGTGCTCTGCTGCCATGAAAGTTTTCCCTCTGCCATGTGCCACTCTGCCTCTGAGCCAAGCAAATATGGACTGAAACCTCCATAAACTGTAAGCTAAATAAACCTTTCCTTCCTTCATTTTGGGTTTAGGTATTTTATCTCAGCAATGAGAGAACAGTAACCAAGACACTGAGTCAAGAAGATATAAAACTCTTGAGTAACTCGATATCAGACAACAAAATTGAAAATGTAGTAAAAACTTATCAACAAGGAAAAGCCAAGGTCCTGATGGATTCTAAAAGAAATTTAGAGAAGATTTAATGCCAATTCTTCTCAAACTCTTTAATGAATTGAAAGGGGAAGAATTCTCCCTAACTCAAGTATTACCTTGATACCAAAACCAGAGAAAGACCCAACCAAAAGAGAACTATAGGTCACTCTTCCTAATTCATATACATGCAAAAATTCTCAATAAAATACTAGCAAACATAATTCAGCAAATCATCAAGAAGTTTATACAATATACCATAACCATGTGGGACTCATCCCAGGAATGCAGGGATGGTTGAATATATGCAAATCAGTCAAGGTAATATACCATATCAATAGAGCAAAAGACAAAAATCAAATGATGATGTCAACTGATGCAGAAAAAGCTTCTGATAATGTCCAGCACTCATTCATGGTAAAAACCCTACAGAAAATAGGAATAGATGGTCTTTACCTCATTCTGAAAAAAGCCACCTATGACAAACCAATCAATAGCCAACATCATACTAAATGGACAAAAGCCAAAAGCTGTCACTTTAAAATCAGGAATAAGACAAGGATGTCCATTGTCACCACTCCTACTCAGCGTAGCTCTGGAAACATTAGCCAGAGCAATTAGAGAAGAGAGAGATATAGATGCAATGAGAAGAAGAAAGGAAGAAGTGAAATTATCGTTATTCTCAGATGACATGAGACTACATGGAAGACACCAAAAACTCCACCAGAAGACTCCTTGAATTAATCAACAAATTCAGTGGTGTAGCTGGATACAAAATCAACACTCAAAACTCAATAGCACTACTATATACAAACAACATACAGACTGAGAGAAATTAGGGAAACCACAACTTTCATATTAGCATCTAGAAAATTAAATACTTAGGAATCAATCTAACAAAACGTTAATCTAAGCAAAACATCTATATAGTGAAAGTTATAGTACTCTGAAAAAAGAGATCAAAGAGGATTTCAGAAAATGGAAAGATATTCCTTGCTCCTAGATAAGAAGAAACGACATTGTGAAAATGGCCATACTCGCAAAATGGTTGTACAGATTCAATGTAATCCAAATTAAAATACCATTAGTATACCTCACAGATCTAGAGGAAACATTTCTAATATTCATGTGAAACCGTAAGAGGCCTAGAATAGCAAAGGCAGTCCTGGGCAACAAAGGAAAGGTGGGAGGCATCACAATCCCCGACTTGAAATTATACTACAAAGCAGTGGTCATAAAATCAGCATGGTACTGGCAAAGAAACAGATGTGAAGATCAATGGAACAGATTAGAAGAGGTAGACACAACTACAAACACACTCAGTCACCTTATCTTTGACAAAGATGCCAACTAAGTTCACTGGAAGAAAAATAGCCCCTTTAATAAACGATGCTGGAGAAACTGGCTTTCTACATGCTAAAGACTAAAACTAGATCCATGTCTATCACTGTGCACTAAACTGAAATGGATCAAAGATCTAAACATTAAAACAGAAACACTAAATCTAGTGGAAGAAATAGTGGGTAAAAATCTTGAAGACATAGGGGTGAGTAGAGAGTTCATGAACAAAATCAAACTGCACAGGAAATACTTCAAAGAAACAACAACTTGGATCTCACCTTATTGAAGTTTTAGCACATTAAAAGAAATCACCAACAGAGTAAACAGAAAACCCACGAATTGGTAAAACATTTTAGGCAACTGTCCTTCAGGCAAAAGACTTTTACCTAGAACACACAAAGAATTTTTAAAAATCAGGTTCCCCAAATTCAAAGACCCAATCCAAAAATGGGCATCTGAGATGAATACACACTTCTCAGATGAACAAATACAAAGGGAAAATAAATATATGAAAAAAATGTTCAGGATCATTGGTCATTCAAGAAATGCAAATTAAAACAACACTGAGATTCCCTCTCACCACAGAAAGAATGGCCATAATTAAGAAATCAACCAATAACAAGTGTTGGAGAGGCGGTAAGGGAAAAGGAACACTTCTCCATTGCTGGTGGGAGTGTGGATTGGTGAAAGCACTGTGGAAATCAGTGTGGAGATTCCTCACAAAACTATGATTAGAGGGTTCCACTTAATCCAGGTATTTCCCTTCTGGGTATTTTCCCAGAAGAACTGAAGATACCATACCACAGTAATATATATGCACCCAGGTTTACAGCAGCACTATTTGTCATAGCTGAATCTTGCAAACAACACAAATGTCCATCAACTGAAGAATGAATAAAAATGATGTGGCATTTGTATATCATGGAGTATTACTCGGCTATAAAACAGATAACTGGGGGCTTTTATAGGTAAATGTATGCAACCAGATACCACACTCATAAGTGAAATAAATCAGACCAACATGTGTAAACATCATATTGTCTGCCTCGTGTAAGAATCTAAAAGAGTAAATAAAGCCTAAAATGTACAATAGATATTATGAAAGGGAAAGAAATTGCTCAAAGGAAGGAGCAACTGGGATGAGACAAAAAAGAAAAAGAAAGAAGAAAGGGTCTATCTATCTATCTATCTATCTATCTATCTCCCTATATATGTGGTTGGATAACTGTACTGCTGATGTATAATGGTTTATTGAAAGGGGCAGTTAATGCTTCAATGTTTTTTTTTTACCAATTTTCTGTGCTTGTATCTGGTAATCTGAACAACTAATTTTAAGACAACAATATACAATATAATAGCCATTGATGAATTCCTACCATCTTGTCTAGTGAAACTCTATTATTTTTAATGCTTTTGTAATTATTTTTCATTCTCTTTAGTGGTTTGATCAATCTTGCATTCTTCTATCTGGTAGCCTGAGTAACTTCATTGAGGATAACAATGAAGAATATAACAATCACTGTTAATTCCTTTCGTTTGGTTTTGAAACCCGTATAATTTTCTTTGCTTGTGCTTTGTTTTGTTTTTGTCTATGTTGTTGTTATTTTGGTTTTTAAAAATTCTCTTTACAATATAAAAAGCCTAATTTTAAAATAACCTGATAATAGAGGCAGAAGCACATGATTTTTCCACAATTACATTTATTGTTTCACTCTTTTCCTTCTGATTTTTTACCAGAGCAAATGGTAGAAAGTAAGAGAGAAGGACAGGGGAGAAAACTATATGAAGGTTTGCTGACGGTTGACTGAGAGAAGCCTGGATCACTTCTGGTTGAAGCAGTCAGCCACAGTGAGCAACAGAGCTGCTCTTCATGAAACTTGCAAATAAAGTACCTGGACCTAGTTTTGTTTCTGATGAATTTTAAGTCTTGTGGATTCCATATTGTCTTACCCACTGTTCTCATTGCTGAGATAAAATACGCAACACCCAAAGTTAAAGGAGGAAATGGTTCTTTTGGCTCACATTCTGTAGAGGCTTTAGTTCATAGTTGGTTGGCTCCAAGGCAGGGCGCCAAGGCAAGGGCATCACAGAGGAAAAATAGTGCATGATGGGCAGAAGGCAGGAAGGTAGCAAAGAGCTGAAGTAGTGAGCGAGTGACAGCACCAGCCCTCCTCCTGTCCCTTTTATTCTATCCAGCAGTGCTCACTCCCAAGGGAGGGGACCCTCGATCTTAGCATCACACCATTACTCCCGGCATCACATCACTAATCCCATCGTCACACGCCCTAGATCCAGTCACCTCCAAAAACCCCACCTGGTCACTAACAGGGCTACAAATATCTTTCCTGCATGAACAGGAACATGGTGACCATTTCCAGAGTCACAGAGCAAACTAAGATCATGATTTTATATATATATATATCTATATATACACACACACACACGCACGCACACACATATATATGATAGTGAGTCATAGATATGTCTTACTATCTTAGAGTTTAACATCATCTTTCACTTCAAACTTGTCTATTTGGGGCGAATTGTGCCTCTTATTATTATTCACATACACCAGATTATCCCAAAATAGCCCAGGTTATATGGGGGGTTGTCAATTACATTACTTAGTGTTGGGAAGGGGAAAAAGCCCTAGTCTTTGATGTTGTACAGTAGATCTTGAAAGGACACAGTTAAAACGTGGCTGATCAAGGCTAGTCTGGTGCAGACTGTGGGGCTCTTTGCAATATCTGCTGAGTCATATGAGACAACATGTTCTTCTGCAGATGCTCACAGTCCTATCTAATTGCTTCTGGTATCAAATACCTAAAACTTCACGACCTCTCCTGAGCCTTATGCCTCTGCTGGCTGAGTAATCATCTCAGCTCTCTCTCTCTCCCTTGACCAAGGCTTTTGAAAGATTCCTTTTTACCTGTATTATGTACTCTCATGAGAAATGTGAAGTACCATCCAATGTATGTTTAAATAAACGTCCCACCACGCATATGGTTGAAATTTGTTCTGGAATAAATGAGCAGTAAGAGATGATGGTGCCTCGGACAAAAATGTTAGTGGTTAAGATGATAATTAGATTTTGGTGGGTAGATTTTGAGCATTTTGCTTGACAAAGACAATTTACTGGTAGACTGAACTTAGAGTGTAAGAAACAGAAGTTAACATTGATCACAAGGTTCTGAAGCTAAAGACGTGAACGGATAGATGGGAAAGGAAACAGGCAGAGCAGCTGTGAAAGGAAAACGTCGATTTTCTAGTCCAGGGCCATATACTGGCCCTTCCAAAGTCAGCGTTAGACACTAATTAGCCTTCATTCAACTTCCCAAATACATTTTCATTAATTCTCTCAAGGCAGGAACTCATATACTAGTATTGATAATAACAGTAACAACAACCAATACTTTCACTGTGAGGCACAATTCTAGTCCCTTATGCAATTTCCTCGCTAGAGAGTACACTCCCTTTGATTATGAGTGTACCATGCTGCCAGGTTGTGTCAACAGGATATGAATGGAAATAATCTATAGAATTGCTGGATCATCTCTGACTTGGAGACAAGTTGCTTTTCATGGACTTTGACTCCTTTCTATGAACACAGCTGGTCTATGAGCAGACAATGACACTTTAACAGGAACAGCAGGATGAAAAGAACACAAGGTTCTGAAACTTTGTGATGGGAAGAGTTATCCCATCAGTCGAAACTGACTGCTACGCTGTCACACCTGAACTAAATGACTCCTCTTAGGATTACTCCATTTCTTTTTAAATAGGAACATAGCATATACCCTTCATGATAGTTATAGTCTTCTGAAGTAAAATGATAATTATATTGTCCAGGCACATGTAGACTTTAAATTCTATATTTTTTAAATTACAAATGAACAAATTTTGTAATAATATCTGGGCAGCTGACCATTAGTCTAACCTCATATCCTCATTCACACTGAAGCTGTAAGAAACTAATATTCAAAGATAACATGTGATCAGCTGTAGATGTAGTAGATGGCACATGTCTATCAAGCATATTAAAATTATTATCATTGTTGGACATTCAATTTCTAGACCAAACCCTACTTCCCAGTTTTTCCAACTGCCTGTGGAAAGTGATCTACAGTTTGCTCCTCAGCTCTTACAGCACTCTCCAAGAAAGCATTATTTTTGCTTCATTAAACACTTGCAACTTTTTTTTCTTCTTTCTGATCTATGCTGCAAAGAACAACCTGTAATAAGCTCTCCCACTTCACAACCCAAAATAACATCTTCTTTTGAAATGAAATACTTTCACTGTCAATTATTATAAGGCCAAATTTGGCACAAAACCACAATAGTTTAAGTTTAACCCTCAAAATCTCCCAACAACACTGGATTCCAGAGGGTATTTAAAACCTAAGCAACATGCTCCTGGAGGAAAACGTTCATAAAGTGAGGAAGACCCTGTCATTGAGGGATCTGGAGTCCATCCATCCCATCTCTTCTGCTGTAGTTACGCCCCAGTGACTGCTGCAGACCAGCTTAGGCATAGACATAGGCATTGCTTCTCATAGCATTTATTGTAAGCATGATTCATTTGAAGCACATCGTGTGATCAGCCTTTAGTTAGTTATCTCGTTGATGTAGCTTCTCCCTCCCCATTGCACTTGTAAGATAGGAGCGAGTATTTAACGTGAAGCAGTCTCACATGTAAGCACAGCCACAGTACGGACACCGCATCCTCGGGGAGGCTGCGCTGATGATAACACATGTGATGCTGTTCTCTTGTGTCTCGTGTTTCCAGAAAATAGGGCTGGGAAATGAAACTTAAAGAAAACACCTTGTTCTCCTAAATATGCACGCACACTACATGTGTACATGCATGATATATTTCTATATGTAGTATACTGCTTAGCAGCTGATAAAGGTAAAGGGGTCCCACAAGAATTTTTTTTCTCAGAGGCCAGTGTTGATTTATGCTTCACCTCTCAGGACATCTCTTGTGTAGTAGTTCTCAATTTAATAGGCAGCCCTTGAATTTAATTTCAAGAATATGGGATCAAAAATCATCTCTCATATCTCACAAGTTATAGGGGAAATTTTATAAGAATATAAGACTGCATAAAGATGGTTAGCACAAGCAAGGTTCTCATTTCCACTTTATGTGCAGGTAGAAAATATTTTAAGTCTCCCATGTAATTTGTGATTACTAATAAACTCAGCTTTATTAATGTTTATTTTCATTACTTTCTGTTCACTTTGTCAAAAACTTGCCTGACAATATTCATCTGTGTGAAAAACATAGGGAAGGATATTTACCACAATAGGTCTCCAACTCTGAAAAGGGCATCTAGCAACATGACATTCCTAACAGACGTCAATTTTATATAAATACCATTGTAAAGGCGGAGATCGGGATAACTCAGGCAAAAAAAAAGTCAGTCAAAACCTTGTTTGAAGGGCATTTTCCCCCTTTAATGTAGCGGATGAGTGCAGCATCATTGTTAATTTTGTAAATCATCACAAAAGCTGCACAGCAAATGAGCTGAGGAATCAGGTCGTGCATCCAGGCTGCCTGGGATTAACTCCACATCTATCTCTTAGTAACTGTTAAAACCACACTGCATCAGTTCTCTCTGCCTCCGAACTGAAGAGTGGGTGGAAAATGGCCTCAACCTCACAGGGTGGCTCTAAAGATTGATTGCACGAACACACCCAGAACATGCAGCACATGCTCTAGCACATTTTAAGTACTTGAAAACTGTTAGATATTATTTAAGGATGAGTTGTTCAGATTGTAAGTAGCAAGTAAGTATTCTAGCTACAGAAAGTGCTGAAATCTCCATTTGACTTCACAGTTTCTGTTGAGGGAACAAAAAACAACATGTTTGTCAGACTGAAGGTTTAATTGTCTCTTTCTGGCTTCATGAGTTCTATTTTATGAAGAAAAGAATCTGAGTGAATAAAAATGCAACTGGAAAACAAAAAAAAATCAGCATTAATTCTTTTTCTTTCAAAAATATCAAGTAAAAATTGGACTTAATGTTGTGTGATATTGCCTGTATCTTCATAGTTTTAGGAGACTTAAATCAAGAGATAACCCTAAGGTTAATTACACAACAGAAAAAAAAATCATCCTAGCTCTCATCATAGTGTCTTCTCCACTAATTGTCATCTATGCTTGAAGAATGCCAACCACAATGTTCATTTAGTTTTAGTCCTTTCAAGTGTGGTCTCATTTTTTAATGGAAAGTACTCAAAAGGAAACATGTGGAGTAGTATAGTGAAGAAATTCTGTTTAGTCCAACTACCATGACTACATTTCTGACAACAGCCTTCCCTCTACTCCAGCCATATTTCCCATGTCTCTTTGACCCAGACATTGGCTAGACCAATACTCAAAGCAACTTTGATAATTTTGAGCTTGGGACAGAGAGAAGCAGGGGAATTTCTTTCTGTGGTAAAGCTGTAAGTTATTATCTTAGAAACCAGTGGAAGCCATGTTTACCTCACACAAAGAAAGCTAGTTTTCCAGAAGAAAGAAGAATGACAGTAATATATAGACACTAGAGAAGAAAAAGTTTGGAAAACATTAGATCTACTAGGTTTCCAATGTGAAAACAGTGCTTTTACTATATTCATTCCGATGAGGAGGATTGACCCAAGCAGTTTTCCTTGTCTTTTCACTGCTTTTAGCTCTTATCTGTGGTTCAGAAGAGAATTCTTGTGCTGTCTTCAGAATGCTCCCTGCCCTGCATTTTTGGACAGATATGCTATGGTCACTGATTCCATTCAGGCTTACACCAACTTCTTGAATGCCCATTGAGATGGCATCTCACAAAATACCCAGACTGTGTCCTTCTTAGTTCCTACCTATGGACTTCTTGGATTGCACAAGATGGGAATCAGTTCCATTGTCCAAGAGACTTAATGCCTTTAAGCCACTGTTGACCTACTGAGCCATGGGAGTCCATGGATAAATGCTTTCTCCTTTTTCCCCTGGGATATACTTTATAAGGATCTCAAAATGTACAGGGAGATTGAGCTCTAGGCACATGATATACAGTGCACATATGTGTGACAAGCTTAGCACCCTAAACCGGCTTTTCCTCCTTTCTTGTCTCTTGTCCTGCCCTGCAGTACTCTTTCTGGCGTCATCTCCCCGATAACCTCAAAAACCATTTTAGACAGACTTTGATTTTCAAAGAACTCAAGACACCTTCTTTCTTTTTTCTTTTTTTATTTTAAAGAGAATAATAATATTTAAAGAGGGCTGGAGATATAGCTCAGTAGAATAAGCACTTGCCTAGCAAGTGCAGGGTCCTCAGTTCGATCCCCAGTACCGCAAAACAACAACAACAACAACAAATAATAATAATATTTAAAGAGAATAATAATTAACAGGGAATAATAAAATAATAATAAAAATAATAATTTCCTTTTGTTATTACTCTTTAAAAGAGAACAATAACAAAATACCAACAACATAGATTAAAAACAAAACAAAACAAAAACAATAAAAATGGTACAGGGTTTCAGAACAAAATGATAAGAATTAACAGTTCTTATATTACATATTATTACTTTGGTGAAGTTCTCAGATTAGTCGATGTAAGAATGGAAGTTTGTGTTCTTTCTTTTTATTGAGAGAAGGTAAAACAATTTCATAGCACAGTGATAGGAGAATAACAGTAGCTAATACAGTGTCTTTTGTCATCTTCAAAGTAGTTACTCAGTACAAGATATGGGCATAAAAATTCTCCACTCAAGTTAGTCTTGTTTATAACTGAGTAACAAATGCAAAGATAGCATTATGTAATACAGCACCCATTGTTAATTCCCTACTATCTTCTCTATAATTGTGTAGTTCCTTTATTGTTTTTGCATTATTCTGGTTTATAAATGAGTAACATATGTGAAGATTATATTATGTAATACAGCATCTATTGTCAATTCCCTATTATCTTCTCTATAATTTTGTATTTCCTTATCATTTTTATGTTATCTGGGTTTATATTCTTTTATCTTTAAAATAAAAAAATTCTCCAGTTTATATTAGCACCAGCCTTCCTTTTCAATGAACTGAGAGGATCTAATAGTATAGCTATCTTGTATTTTTTCCCTTTTCCCTTCCTTTCCCTTTTCATTCCTCCTAGTTCCTTTTTCCTTTTAAGCAATTATATCCTATTTCACAACATCTGTTGTACATTATAGACCTTATTTACTGTTTCAATTTCTCACAATAGGGAAATGATATGATGTTTACATGAGTCTGGTTTATTTCACCTATAAGTATAGTCTTCAATTGCATCCATTCACCTATAAAAGTCTCAAGTTTATTGTACTTTATGACTGAGTACTATTCCATTGAATAAATATACCACATCTTTTTTTATCCATTACTTGCTTGATGGCAATTTGGGGTGTTTCCAATATATAGCTATTAAAAATTGTGCTCCTAGAAACATGCATGCACATATATCACTACTACATGATGTACTTCCGGGAAAGTATCCAGAAGGGAAATAGCTGGGTTGAATGAGACCTCTAATTCTAGCTTTTTGAGGTCTCTCTATTCTGATTTCCATAGTGGTTGTACCAGTCTACATTCCTACCAACAGTGAAGAAGGATTCAGTTTTCCCCACAACTCCTCCAGCATTTGTTATTGGTTGATTTCTTGATGGTAGCCATTCTTTCTGGGGTGAGATGGAATCTCAGTGTTGTTTTAATTTGTATCTCTTGAAGGCCCAGTGGTGTTGAACATCTTTTCATATATTTACTTGTCATTTATATTTCTTCATCTGAGAAGTGTGTGTTCATCTTAGATGCTCATTTTTGGTTTGGGTCTTTGAATTTGGAGGATCTGATTCTTTCAATTCTTTATATATTCTAGATATAAATCTTTTGTCTGAGGGACAATTGACTAATTTTTTCCCACTCTTTAGGTTGTTTTTTTCACTGTGGTGGTGATTTCTTTTGATGTGCAAAATCTTTTTAAGAAGGTTAGATCTCAATTGTTGATTCTTTGGAGTATTTCCCATGAAGTTTGGGTTTTGTTCATGAAGTCTCTGCCTACCCCTATGACTTCAAGATCTCAACCTATTTTCTTTTCCAATAGATTTAGTGTTTTTGTTTTAACATTTATATTTTTTATCCATTTTGTCTTTAGTTTAGTGCATGGTGATAGGCATGGTTATAGTTTTAGTCTTTGGCATGTAGAGAGCCAATTTTTCCAGCACCATTTATTAAAAAGGATATCTTTCTTTCAGCGGACATGTTTGGCACTTTTGTCAAAGATTAGGTAGCTGAGTGTGTTTGAAATTGTTTCTGCCTCTTCTAATCTTTTCCACTGATACTCAGGGTTTTTTTTTTTTTTTTTGCCAGTATCATGCTGATTATATCACAGTAGCTCTGTAGTATAATTTCAAGTCAGGGATTGTGATATCTCTTGCCTTGCCTTTGTTACCCAGGATTGCTTTTGCTATTTTAGGTCTCTTCTGGTTCCAGATAAATTTTAGGAATGTTTTCTCTAGTTTTGCAAGCTATGCTAATGGTATGTTGATTGAGATTGCATTAAATCTGTATAACAGTTTGGGAAGTATGGCCATTTTCACAGTGTCAGTTCTTTCTATCAATGAGCAAGGATATCTTTACATTTTCTGATGTCCTCTTTGACCTCCCTTTTCAAAGTACTGTAATTTTCAATATATCAATCTTTTACTTCCTTTGTTAGATTGATTCCTAAGTATTTCTCTTTTCCTGGATGCTATTGTGAAGTGTGTTATTTCCCTAATTTCTCTTTCAATGAGTTTGTTGTCTGTATACAGGGGTGCTATTGATTTTTGAGTGTTGACTTTGTATCCAACTATGCTACTGAATTTGCTTATTAAATCTAGAAGTCTTTTGTGGATTTTCTAGGGTCTTCTATGTATAGTATCATGTCATCTGCAAATAATGAATATTTAAATTCTTTTCCTTTCCTTATTTTCTTATTTCTCTTTCTCATCTAACTGCTCTGGCTAATATTTCCAGAACTATATTAAAAAGGAGTGGTGCTGGTGAACATCCTTATCTTGTTCCTAATTTGAGAGTGAGAGCTCTAAGTTTTTGTCCATTTAGTATGCTGTTCACCCACTGTTCTTTAAGCAAATTTCCCTTGAGTTAGTTTTTATCCTAATGAGCTGTAAAGGATCGAGGAGAATTTAATTTCTAGTCTCAGCTAAGTGGTTCGCACATTGTCCCTGTCAAATTAAGAAATTTCGGCCTCAGTTTATTTGTATATAAAATGGTGGCATTGGGCTCACGTCTAAGTTTCCATTCATTTCAAAGATTCTGTGATGTGAGGAGAAGCTCACATCCATAAGAAATAGATCTCGAGTGGTGGAGATGCAGATGCTGGGATTTCTGGTTCCTCAGCCTGGATCTGCGTCCTCCAGTCCTCATGACCTTGGCAATGCTGGAACATGGTAGGTCCTTCTTTTCTAGTGTCCTTAATCCAGGGTCCCAGGGAGGGAGCAGTGATGCAGGCTGCTTTTGGCAGTGGAGCTTATATCTAATTCTAGCATATCTAAAGCTTCAAACAATCACCAAACAGAGTTTGGGTTATAATTGGTCATTAATAACATCCCCATGAAAAATCAGAAATTTACATTATGTTATGGGAAGTCCTTTCCATCTATGAACATTCAAATTTCATAGACTAAGAAGGTCCCTACAACTTCTGTTTCTTTCAAAGTTCTCAAACTTGAGATTTTGACCTTGGTTCCTTTCCTTGTCTTTTCTTTCTCATCACTCATCAGACTTGTCCCTAGAAACCCTTAGGGACTCAAGTGCACCCATTCTCCAGCTCAGTTGTCAGCCTAAAGAACTCTCCCCATTGAATCAGCATCTGACTTTCCTGTTTTGGGTGAGGACTGGTAGAACCCTCAATTCCTTCCACTTAAACATTTTTTCTGAAAATCTGACCAGCACAAGTGAATAAAAGGATCAAAACAATTATATGGTTTTTAAAAGGAAGGGTACAGTGGTATAGACCTGTAGTCCCAGCAACTTGGGAGCCTGAATCAGTAAGACTGCAAGTTGGAGCCCAGCCTGGGCAAAATAAAGAAAAAAAGAAAAGAAAGGGAAGGGAAGGGAAGGGAAGGGAAGGGAAGGGAAGGGAAGGGAAGGGAAGGGAAGGGAAGGGAAGGGAAAGAAGAGAGGAGAGGAGAGGAGAGAAAGGAAAAGAAAAGAAAAGAAAAAGAGAAGAGAAAAGGCTGCTGACTGTAGTTCAGTGGTAAAGCTTTTGCACAGCATGCACAAGAGCTCAAATTCAATCATCAGAACCACAACAAAAGAAATAAAATAACAAAAATAACGTAACAAATGTTTAATATCTCAGACAATGATAAACCATGAGCTTATTTATCATATGGTGAGAATTAACACAGCAAAACTACAGCAAGGAACTGAGAGGCAAGCAGTGGCAAACATAAAGAGCTGTACCTACTATTCCACTTGGGCCTTGGGAAAGGGAAAGTGGCAGAGTATTTGACAATAGGAAGGAGAAAGACAGAGAGACATTAGAATAAACAGTGTCAAGATGATCAAGGTTTTCAGACAAAAATAAATCTGCAATTTATCCTTTGATCTACCTAAAACAAGATAGGCTTATCAAATCCTCTCCACTCGATGCCACTGGGAAGACAGTGATTTGTAGTCAGTAATTTTTAATGGATCCCTGTGTATTTTAAAGAAGTACTACATTGCCAAATTTCGCATCAATTTGTGGAGCCAAAGTAAAAAATAGAAATAATGAGAAAAACAAAAATTCAGTTGAGAAGTATATGCTTGTTTTAGAAACTAAATCAACAAAAATACAGATAAGGAAATTTTGTGCCACATGTCACCTCTGATATTTTTGGAATGGCCTTAGGAATGTGAAGAAGCTCAAACAAAAATTCACTGTGTCCAGCCAATGCTGGTTTGCTCAATAAGCAGGTGAGCCATTGGCTTAGAGTCTCTGCTGAGCAGGGCAAAGTGCAACATTTTCATTAAAGGAGATTTCTCTCTGGTAAGCTGCTCCAAAATGCTGCAACCAGTAAAACAATGAGAAGAAAACTCTCTGTATTTTCATACCAGTTTAAGGAACATCCTTTGAAAACCGTATTTGTTTTGATTTGGTTATGAGGGTTGGGGTAGCACCCAGTCTTTTCACTAGGTTCTGGGATCTTTCTGAGACCTTCATGCATATGAAGGACACAGTAAGGGTCACTGAACTGAAAAAAGAGGGAATCAAAGTTTAATTCTCACTTGGCCCAGTCCCTAGTTTTCTCCAAGCTAGCACTGCCCCTAAAGACAAATGAAGATTCTACTTTCTAGGCCATTACACTTGATAGTTTACAGTAAATGAATGAATGCGCACAAGTACACTGTCCTGGAATAATCGAGGATTATGGAACAAACACAAAGCAATTAGTTCCTCAATCTAAACACCCAGGACTTCATCACTGCTTACTATTTATCACTGCAACAACTACATATGAATCGGTTATTAGGACTTTATGACTCAGTGTATGTTCCTTTTATTTGTCTTTATGGCCAAATCTTCAAACCATCTTCTTCATTTGAGAAAACAACTGTTAGAATAAATCTGACCTATATCCTGAGACCCTCCTATTTTCTTATAGAACATTAGGTATTTCCCCTCCAAAGAAAGAACAGCAAGGCTGAGGCACCCAGTGTAGTATGACTAATCCTATGGTTTTTTACTGCTGAGTTTAGCTCCCAAGAAACCCTGTTATGTGTCTCGAGAAACCTGACTATCTCATCTCGCTCAGTGATTGCTCTCTTGACTTCCTGTTGAGTTACACGTTGGCTATAAATTGTCCTCACCAGAAAGGTGATCTTTTAAAACAGGAATTTTTCCTTTAAGTCATTGGAATAACTATAGGAAATGGTTAAATGTATTAATAACATTTCAGAGGCATTTACATCATGTACTCTACAAAACAAATGGTCATTCCAAAGGCCAAAAGATCGAGTACTAAAATTCCAATGACATTCTGGTACTGAACTAAATCCTATGAGGGAACCAAAGGACTGGCCTATTCCACAGCCCACAAAGTTTATCACACTCTAGGGTATAAAGCAAGGCAAAGAACTTTATTTTCTATGTTATATATTTCAGTAAATATGTCCATGTCCTTAAAAAGATATTAGTTTTAAAGGCCCTAAAGATTTTGGGTTCTCTAACACTTTCACACTGTAGAATGGTTGCGCCTTGCCTGTGCAGGCAGGAGATTATCCACATTTTTCACAGAATTTAAACCTTATTATTTCACAAGTTTCTCAGATTTACATTAACAGTATTTGTGATAGCACTGATAAAGTAGACACATAAACTTACTAAAGTCTTCTCTCGTTTCCTTTTTCTCTTATTGGGAAGAGACAGAATTTAAGAAGTAAGAAATGGGCTCCCTTTGAAAGAAACTTGATTAAAATGAGCCTTGAAATTCTATTTATTTTATAGGTATACCCACCCCCACGTGTCTGTTCTCAAAGCTGTGCGAAAGAAGTTATTATATATAAAAGAATCAATCCTAATTTTTCTAAAGTCCCTGCTGCATTGTTCAACCACTCTGTCTGAATCTTGTCCGACAAGATCCTGAAGAAGCAGAGAAACAGCCTGCTGGAAAAATTGTGACCAAACATTTTAGCATTTCTCAGCTCTGCTGGGTAACAGAAGGAAACAGCCTCCAGGACTACTCTGTTGCCTTTCAGAATTGAGGTGGGACCGCCTGGGGTTTCCAGTTTTAAAATAGGAAAATCTCTGAGCATCTGTCTCCCATGGCAATTAGGCAAATTAATAATATTCAGCATTTCTAAAATAAGAAGTGGGTTATAAGATATGTCAGTGTATCACGAGCATAATTTGCTCAGTTACCTTTTTCCCAAAGGAGTCTCATCAAGGTACAGTCCTCCAGCATTAAATACTTATGAGCACAGAGCCCTGAAATACCTATTTCTCCCAGGTTGGAGGCAATGAAATTTCATTATCATGCCCCCTTATTTAGCTCCAGTGCCCACGACAACACTTTGTTTTACTGTTCGTGTCTAAACCTCCTGCAGTGATATTTTTTCAGGTAATAACTTCCATTCATGACGCTAATAGCTCC
The DNA here is from genome assembly GCA_004027595.1 of Dinomys branickii. Taxonomy (NCBI): domain Eukaryota; kingdom Metazoa; phylum Chordata; class Mammalia; order Rodentia; family Dinomyidae; genus Dinomys; species Dinomys branickii. The sequence continues at coordinate 66,584 of PVLD010003595.1, forward strand.
TTAATTCTCTAGTTTTGGCACTTAAGGGTCCTCCCTTTCCTTTCACTTTCTAAGCTTCACATTTTACCGGTTAATGAAGTGCAAATGTCACGCCTGGCCTTTGGGAGATGTACACAGTGTTAAACCCAACTGGAGCTTTGCTTTTAGGATACATATAGTTTTCTTTTTCTGTATTTTCCATAAACAATAATGACAGAATGTTGTTAAAGTTTCCAAAACTTAAGTAAAACTCTTCTTGCCTGTTTGCTAAGATTCTTAGTTCCTAGAAGACAAGGTTATTTATTAATCAGTGCAGGATTTTAAGGTTCTCACTCTGTTCTTCTACAACCTGAAATATATAGAAGAAAAAGCCTGAAATCTTCTCCTAGAATAGATCAGATAATCTCATATTTGCTTAATTTGTGTAATGCAGTAAAATTGAGTAAGGTTCAATTTTAGAATGGCCTGGATTTGATTTTCAAATCATTAATGATAAGCTGTTATCCTGGGGAAAATTTTTTCATCTGAAAAATGGAGCAATATTATCCATATCACGAGGTTCTTGTGAACATTAGAGAGTTCTATCTAGGAATCCACTAAGCTTTTCCCCCTTGCCAATGATATGACACCCATGTAGAACCTGTCTGGCTCCAGGGAAGATGATTCTGCCCTCTTACCTGTGACCCAAGTTAAACCATGAATATGTGTACCAACTGGCCATAGATAGTTTCATGTGTGGAGTGAAATGGGGTGAATGTCAGGACTCTGATTACATATATGCAGACTAAAGAGAACCCTTTGCAGTGGACAAGAAACAGAAATATGTAACTTTGGTACTTTAAAGGACCACCGTAAGACCACATGGCAGCCAACAGAAGCATTTAAAGCTCAAGCTTTACCTAATAGCAATCTGATTGCTGGATGGTCCAATTCCTTATCTCGACAAATACTCCTTGGTTAAGCCACTTTGAGGAACATTTTCTTTTAATTTCTTTTGTAACTCATGTTAAACACACATGGGACATGATTCATATAATTTTATGTTATTTTCTGTAGTCCTTGGTGTATTAATTAAAAGGTGAGAAATTCCTCCCATGTCACTATGTGAAAGCTTTACTCTCAAACTAGAAAAACCTGTCATCATTTTTTTTGTTATTTTTTGTTTTTGTTTTGGTTTTTTTTTTTCTGGCGGTACTGGGGATCGAACTCAGGACCCTGCGCTTGCTAGGCAGGCACTTATTCCACCGAGCTATATCCCCAGCCCCAACCTGTCATCATTTTATGTGGTAAGATACAGGCTCACTTCAGAAATGTATAGTCTCGACCTGTTAAGATACTGAGCAGCCCTTCAGTCTTCTTTCAGAGGAAGACTTCTACTCAGCCTGCACTTGGTGAGCCACCGGCTTGCTCCCCCCCCCCCCCCCCGTTCTGCCCCATTGTGTTATCTCAACTGCGTCGCAGGTAATTGGGAAACAGAGGTGTGTGGCTTCCCACTCTCTTCACCAAGCATGTTATGAAAACCGATTCTCTTTCTTTTGTGGAAAGATTTGTGGGCTTTTCAGAAGCCTCCATTGGACTTCTTTGGCCACAGTTCCCGTGACACATGAAAAGCACAGTTTCTTTGACTGAACCTTCTCCAAGTCCACTAGATTCTTTCCCACTGGCCATTTTCACTACAGTGAGTTCTCTATTGGAACTTCTGCATGCTAGTGTAGAAATCTTATTGATTCTATTAAACTGAGATTTAATGCTCTCAGATCACCCACAAGTAAGAAACAGTTACAAGAACATAAATTCATATTTGAAAATATTTATTTAGAAACATAATTTTTTTAAATCACAAAAATAATTAAACATCAGAGCAAATCTATGTGGCTTGACACAGAAAAACAGGCAAAAACAATCCCCCTCTGAGAAAAAAAAATGTGAATAAACCTGAAAAAAAGCTTAACTACTTTCAGACTTGGGAAATTTGATAAATCTTTCCCAATGATGCACCCAAATTAGCAGTACTGGAAAAACTAATACCTTGGTATTTCACTTGTAATCAGACTGTGATTTCACTTGGCTTTGGATGGAATTCCTTGGTGGCACCCATGAACTGGGTTTGGCTGTCTGGCCCTAGGGACTGTGCTTTGTGTTCTCCTGAGTTCATCATGCTCCTATTGGGTGTAGATTTTTCTTTCTTTTTATATCTGCCTAGAGATAGGCCTTCCTCTCCGCTGCTACTTATATAAGAATTCATAGAAGTCCTAGTTATTCCCTCAGATTTGTGCTCCTATCCATAGCAAACCACTGTCATCTCACATTGCCCCCCAACAGCCAAAGTTTCAGCTACAAAGTGAATATTTTCTTGATTCTACTTGGGTGCCAGGTTGTCCCTGAAGTGTTTTTAATTTCTTCTCTGTGTCCCCTGACTACTTTTTGGACAGCAACTTGTAACATCTGGCCTCCCACCAGTTCTGATTGTGGAACAGTTTAGAATCCAGAATGTAGGTATTTCTTTGGGGCAGGCACACAAAAATTATTTTGTTTGCTGATTCTCTTGTGTCATAGAAGCAGAAAGAAGCTTAGTTGGTCAATATTCTTAATTATCATCATATAAGTTAATAACTAAACTTAAGGAAAAGATTCATTCCTTTAACGGTCAATTTTAGTTCATTCAAAAACTAGGATTTGTCACTGATGCTTTCTTTCTGATGAGAACTCAGTATAATTTCTCCAGGCAAATGACTTGGAAGGAAAGGAGACTAAGCACTTCATCTCCCTGAGGACTTTATATTCTTCAGGATATTCCTGCTGAAGATCTTCTCATCATTGCCTGGTAAATTTGCAGGCTTCCCAGGACCTCCATCCGATGGCTCCCATGTCACCAGGAGAAGGTCCCTCAAAGAAATACCTATGAAATCCGTGGGTATGCTGAAGCCACCTCTTCCATTTCTCCTGCTACCCAAGTATCGGCATCAGCTGCTCCCTGGCAGATTTCACGTAGGGCTGAACATCAGGAAGAGGCAAGGTAATGATGTGTGTTTGTCTTACAGGCGGGTGCACTCACGTTTCAAACTTGTCTACAATTCCAACAAATGAAAGCAGTGGTTAAACCACAACAAAAGCTCAATAAAAAGAAACATTAAACTATAAAATGAATAAAGTACTGTCATTAGGTGTAACCTAAATAGTCCGTGGTTTCTCAGATTGACAAGTAAGCAATAAATACTAAGTGTTGGCAAATAGCTTCAACAGAGTGTTTGCATGTACATGCAAACAGGAGATGTGCAGTAGGAAGCACCAGCTCATAGGAACTCTCTGGACAGTCACGCGTATGGGGAATGAGCCTTTCACCAGACAGCATGGCCTTTTTCTCTCAGTCAGGGTGACAGGAATTCTTTCTTTCTAATTAAATATCCAGTGCTTTTCACTTTTCATTTTGTTTTGTTTTTGGCTGTGTAAAGCCGTTGAAACAACTGCTGTGAGACTAAGTCTCCCTTTAGTTTATTTTAGTGGCTGACTTTTTGAAATCTAACACCATTCACAGCACTTATTCAAAAAATGGAAAATTTCTTTCCACAATATATTGGGGTCACAGAAAAGCAAACAGGCTATTTGCTGATTTTCTTCTTTAATCAGAAGCTTCAAATTAGAAGCTTCAAATTCTGATGTCCAATAGGAAAGGACAATTTGCAAAAATGAAGGAAGCCAGCTGGGTATAAGCTAGGGCACGGCTGAATACAGAAAGGATGGAACGTAGACCAGTGGACAGTGGACACCTCTCCCAAGGACATGTCCAAGGTTCAATGTTTAAAATTTGGTGCTGCCTGAATAAGACATATCTTCAGGCAGAATTCACAGCCACACAAAACTTAGCACCTCATATTTTATTTTTATTTAATTATATTAAATTCAATCAGATCCTGAGAAAGTCAATAATCTAGCAGTCAGTTGTTTAAAAGTCCATGGCAGGTATATTGTAAAAGAAAAATTCTCCTTACTCCCCTCTCCTCAAAAAAAAAAAAAAAAAAAAAGAGGAAATGCTAATCGCCCATAAAATCAACAAATATTTTGCTAACACAGTCATATAGTTGAACAATCATGTTCTATATTAACTTGTGACCTTTACAAAAAACTCCTATTACACAGTGCTGATACGCTCCAGTCATTTTGATTCATTACACAGGCCTTTCAATAATAATGTACACACACTGGGTACTCAGCAACTTTCAGCTCAGGGTGCTAAGAAACTTTTCCAACTTTATGCTGCAGTGAGTAGAACATGCATTTAATCCACTGGGAAGCAAGTGCGCAATAATATCTTTGTCAAAAATGAAGAATACTGCATTGACTTTAAGTGTTTACACTGATCTTAGCCCCAAGTACCTAGGAAAGTACCTAGCAAACATAACCTTATAGTCCAGGTTTTCCAAATGAAGAAATACAGAGTACAATGAACTCGTTTGCAGTAATAGGTCAGGCACTATTCAAATAAAATATCTATATTCATTATTATAATGATTTGGTTACAATGATTCTCTGAAGTTGGTTAATATTCTGCACTGATGAAGAAAAGAGTCTCAGGAAGGTCAAATGTCACGTGCAAAAAAAAAAAAAATCCTAAAAGTAAACCTCAATTATGAGGAGTTTCAAAATTTTTTCCTGACACTCTATTTAACTTCAGTGGTAAAAAACACTGTTTTTGTGATGCTTCTTTAATAGTTGCATTTACATTTTCTGTTAATTCCATTTCTAAATAAAAAGCAGTGCTCACTGTTACAGAAAGGAACTTGTGTAGAAACTCACAGATAGTGTTGTTCTCTCTTTCTGCTTTTCTTAAATTTAAAAAAAGATATACGCCACTCAGTGTCCTTATGCTCTTTTGGCAGATTTTAGTCAGCAGTTGCGGAAGAGAAGCTGGTAACCATTAAGAAGAAGGAAAGATGGCGGCTGGTGTCAGCTCTGGAAGGCGGCACAGGCAGAACTGTGGGGATTCTAGGGAAACAGTGGTGACTGATTGTCCAAGGAGCTGCCAGCCACTCCCTCTCACAGCTCAGTGTATCCTACCGAGACTGTGACTGTGACTCCCAGTGTGCCACCTTGAGTGGCTTAGGAAACACTTAACAGAGGGGGAAAGCACAGTTTTGGCTGTGTCTGTCAGACATTTCCATAGGTGATTAGCACATAGGCCAGCAGGCCGATGGGGGAAGACCGCTCCACATGTGGGTGGCGCCGGCCAGCAGGCTTGTGGCCTGGGTGGATTAAAAGGCAGCCAGAGGGAAGTGGGCATTGTCTGGAAGCTCCATTCCACTGAGGAGCTGCATCTGTTGCCGCTGCCACGGATGTCAAACTCTGGTTTCTTCAGCCTTCCAATGCAGACTCATACCAGTGACCGTCCAGGGAGCTTCTAGGGCTCTGACCACGGACTGGTGCTGCATCCTTGATTCCTTTTGTCCTGGCTCTGAGCAGTTACTGGCCCCTCCAACCCTCAGCGTCCCAAAGCCACGTGGGCTCCCTCACTTCTGAGTGCTGAGCCTAGCTAAGAAGTCATTGCATCACTATGCGTATATTTGGTGCTGAGTCTATCCCTTTAGACAACCCTAACCAGGACAGAGCCGGCCACAAACACTTGGAAATTCTTTCTTGCTCAGTTCTTCCATTTCACATGTAGGGCTGGGGATATAGCTCAATGGCATAAGCACCTACCTGGCAAGTGCAAGGTCCTGAGTTCGATTCCTGATATAAAAAAAATGACACATGTTGCCCTAATACTATGACCACACTCACTAGGTACCCCAGCCTCACCCTGAATTCAGTACAAAAAATGTATTGATACTTCACCGGTAGGAATAGCAATCAAAGAGACATGTTCACGGCACTTTCTGACTTGTGCCCCATTTTACTTTATATTTATTTCTTCTCTTGCCTCTTCCCCTGGTAGGCACAAATGTTGTTTTGTTTTATGGTTTTTATATTGTGTTTTGTAGTTTCATTTCATCTGTGACATTATGCCTCAATTTTAATCTTGCAAAGATTAACATCTTTACTAATAGCTATGAAAGAGATTTTTTCATAGAGTCTCATAAAAAATGTACCCTAAAAGAACTGAATAAATATTATTTCTGAGTGGCTAAGACAAGGGCTTTGTGTTAACACCAACCTTGATTTGTAGTTTTTTCCTGACACCTGCCCTCGGCCTGGGCTCTTTCCAGTTGCTAAACATGTAACTGCAGGTAAGTTTTGGTTCGTCCTCTATAAATAGTAAAAATAACAATAAATAATTTTATAATTACTTGCTACCCAAAAGGTGAAATTCTTAGAACAATGCCTGGCTCATAGTAATTTGTATAAAATTTTTTTCTTTTAGTGATAAATAGCCTTCTGGATGCTATTTTGGTTATATTTCATATTCTTGGTAGATTGAGTTTTTATTTTTAATTGTGGAAAATATTTTTAACTTTCACTTCTGAATTTTTTCTTTAGCCTATATTCAATTTAAAAATGTACCATGTTGTTTAGTTTTCTCATATTTGTTTTGTTTCCAATATCTATGTTAAGACTTTCTAACTCCATCCATTCTAATTCTGTTTTAACTGCTTTTCATGACTTTTACCTTTTTAAATGTACTGGGTATACTTTATAGCCTAGTATATGGCTCTGCTAGAGAATGATCCATGTGCACTAAAGAATGTGTATTCTCTTGCTGTTGGGTGGAATATTCTATAGATGCTTGTTAGATCTAATTGTTTTATAGAGTAGCTCAAGGCATTTATTCTCTTGATGATTTCCTACCTAATTATGTCTTCTTTTGTTGAAAGTGGGTTGCTTAACCAATTATTATGGTTGATTTGTTCATTTCTTCTTTCATTTCTTTCATTTATTTGATTCATGTGTCCTGAGGATTGTTATTAGGCCCACACATATTTATAATTGTTATGTTTCTCTGATAGGTGGATTGCTTTGTAACTTGGAAACATGTCTCTTAATATTTAGTAATTCTTTGCTTTAACTCTGTTTTTATTTCACAGTATAGCCGTAAACTCATTTATGGTTATTGTTTGCATGGTGCACCTTTCCCAGTACTTTTATGTTTATTCGTTCTTTTCATTAAATCTAGAATGTTTTTGCGTGTGGCTAGGAGGATGTTTTCAAGTTAGCTTCATGTTTTTCTGTGATTGCTCCTAAGTGGATACAGCTTAGCACCTCTGCCCAGATATCCTGATTTCTAGAGTTTACTATGATTCGGTAGAGAGTTCTCTACTCTTTATTCTCAGGCAGGTCTTCACCATCAGGATTTTCATTTCTCCCTAGGAAGAAACCTTGAGTGACTACCAGTGTATCACTAAGGGTTTTACTAGAGAAACAGATATAATACAAGATATATGAATGCATAAGAAAACATAAGATTGGCTTACAATAATCAGCCACAGAGTTGGATGAGGAAGCATGCACAGTATATCTGCTCATTGGGAGATGAATATTTCAATCCAAGGTCTGGAGCTCACTGCAGTGTTCCATGAAAGTTCAGATGAGGAAACTAATGGGTCTATGACAGAAGGCTGTTGAGTCTATGTTAGAAAGTTGAAGGACACAAAGTGGAAGCAAGTGCATCTGTGCTAGAAGTCAGGATATGATGTCCAAGCTGAAGGTGAAGATCGGGGCTCTTCTGAAAAGCAGAAGCCAGTGTGTCTTTCCTCATTTTCTTTTTATACTGCCCCCTGAGGAGCCACCCTAGGGTGGGTCTTCTATGCCCTCGGGTGTAGACAACTGCCCTAGGGCAGGTCATCTATACCCTAGGGTGTAGAATTGCTGAGCTGACTTAGTTAAGCTTCTAAACTTCTCAAGTTGACACAATCAGACACAATCAGCCACTACAAACAGTGGCCAGAGATGGACACAGGGATCTGTGTGTGATACTGCACTGTGTGTAGTGGGCAAGGTGTTGTCACCTGGATAAACCTTCACACAGCACTAACTGTTGAATGGGAGAAGGAAGGCACATCTCTTTTGCCATGCCTATCTACAGAAGAGCATCTGGTACATAAGGGACATGAGAAATGGCAACCTGTATCTCCGAGGAGCTTATAGGAGAGGAAAGTGCTGTCCTCTCAGTTACCCATGTTCAGTGTAGGTTTCTTTATCACAGAGCTTGGAATGAGTGCATAATGGAAAGAATCATAGCCCAAAAGGCACTGATTCTTGCTATTCTCAAAAATGCTGACTTCATCTCCTTAACTATAAGCTTCCCAATTTGTAGTATGTTTTTAGGTCAGTCTCCAGACTCTCAAAGATCATTGCTTAGTTTTCATCACTTAAATTGTTGTTTTCCTGGAGAGAAATTCTTCCGTGCTTCTTCAATATTATGAAAGCCTATTTTCTCAGCATTTTCTTGAAATACTATTTTGCATATGAATAAAGAAATTAGTTGACTAGATATTCAATAACCACCTGTTATTTCCTTTATCTTGAATATCTTCAAATGAATTATCCTAATAAGACAAGATCAGTGATAGCTTAACAGAAATATTTATGTGTCTGATTTATTTCATCCAACATTATTTTCCAGGTGCATCCGTTTTCCTATAAATGCCTCAATTTTTCATTCTTTATAGCCCAGTAATATTCCATTATATAGAGATTCACATTTTATTTATCCAATCATCTGTTTATGGGTGTACATCCTGCTTTTATGATTTAGCTATTGCTATTATAAATTGTGCTGCTATAAACATTGGTATCCAAATATTGCTCTAGTCTTATAAACCAAGCTCTTTGGGGAAGATGCCTAGCAAGGGGATTTGAGTGAGTTAAAGTACAATAAAATAAAAAGGTAAAAGATGTATAGAAAGGGGCAGTGGGACAAATGTCATCCAATGGGGGGGGTGATCTAAGAGAACAAGGAGAGGGGGAAGAGCAAAAGGAAGGGGAAAAGAGAGAAATAAAGATATACCTTGTACAGGAACCTAATAACAGCAATGAATATAGACATTGTAAGCCACAACATGTGCTAAGATAAATAGCATCAACTAGTATGGAAAAGGTGATAGGGAAGGAGAGAAGGAGGCAGAAAGGGGAAAGAAGGGGACTAGAAAAAAGAGCTGTCATATTTACAGATAACCACTACCTAAGATGGCCGCAAACTGCATGGATTGCAAACGGGAACTAAAAAAATGAAATGAAATTTTAAAAACCCAGTGGTCTTTTTGGTGATCAGTTTCTATGACAGCTTCTTCTTTCCACTTCCTTTCCCCTTCCTTCTGCTATGACCTGTTTGCAGTAACCTGGACTCCATAGCCACATACTACGGTGAGTTCAGTGGCCTGAGAACAACCTGGTGAAGTTGGCAGAGGGAAGGCACAAGAAGAACTTAGAATTTCAATGTAGCGTGAACTCAGTCATAAGTGGCCAAGCCAGCCTGGCACTATCTACTTTCAGCCTCCTTTTATTTGGTAAAAATAAATTTCTATTTATCCAAGTCACATCAGTTAGATTTCTGTTGTTTGTGAGAAAGTATGCTCTAGACTGATGTAGTGGATCCCAGCAAAGATATTCTGTGCCGTCTTTAATTTGAATGTTGAAGACAAGATTTATTCCACACTTACATCAACTATATTCAACCCCCTGTATTCCTAATATTACGGTGTCAAGGGCTAAGGTCATGTAATGGGGCGAGGCATAGACATTTTGAACCCAGTTTGAACCTCATGCCAAAATTAATAGAAAGAACAAAGGACAGTGGGAAAGATAGGTGTGAGAGTTAACTGACTGCTTTAACCTGAATGGAAAACACTCAACTGAGTGGGCTCAGCATAGTTCTGGGTGTGGAAGACCCACCCTAGGGTGGCTTGTGACGTGCATGATATAAAAGAGAAATGAAGTAGGAAGGCTCACCTCTGTTTCTCCAGAGGAGCTCCATGATGTCATCGCCTGGTTCCAGCGCACTCTTCAGCTTTCTGGTGCAGACCATTCAGTATCTTGTTGTGGACTTGCCTGTCTCGATACAGATATGACAGGTCTTCACTGGGTCTCTGGGGCACAGACAGACCATTCACACCCTTCTACACCTACTCTGTGGGTGGCCATTGCAGGCCAGTCCTGATGTATTTGTATTTCTTGCATTATATCTTGCTTATTGACTGATACAATAGGCAAACACTGAAATCATAATTTGAAGTAAACTGTCGTGTTCCAAGCCTAGAAAAGCATATATTCCCGAGGAGAATAGAGCAGAGGGAGGGACAGAGATGAATGATACTATTATTAGAATCACTTAATTAGAATGTTGTCTTATTTTCATGACAGCATATGACTGTTTTACTTCTAGTTTACATGGAAGTAAATTGAGGCTTAGAGAAGTTAAAATATCCAAATTCACAGAGTTAGCAAGTTCTAGAGTGAAATTAACATCCAAATCTGCTTGTCTGCAGAGCCCAAGTTTAATTCCAAGGCCACTCTAACCTGCCTCAGAAATCTAAAAGTTGGTAGTTAAAAGTTTAAAAACTTTATCCATAAGGTGTATGGTTTATCTACTAGAATAGAGACAGATAAAGATGAAGATCCAGAGAAAGAAACTGGCACAGATAGGGCACAGAGTCACTTAAAGATCCCAAAACTAGGCTATAGCTCAGATTTATAATATATCAGGCCCTGATATCCAGACATGAAATTCAATTTGAATCAATTGTTATTTTAGTGCTTGCTGTGGGTTTTGAGCTCTAAGGATATAACAATCAGAAATCACTGTGTTCTCAATGCATTTTCAGTCTAATAGGGGCTTGCGAATTGGCAGGGAATTGCAATATGGGGTTACACCTCTCCTGAGATGACAAAGGTAGAAGTAGAATAGCATGGAAGAACATGGGCCTGTTACTCAGTCACAGAAAGCCAGTAAAGCTTCATAGAAGAGAACACGCTTATGCTGCAAACAAAAAGACAAGTTCAAACCAAACAGTCTGTGGGGAGAAAAGGGACATCCAGTAGGGTGAGTTAGGACAGAGATCATGTTACAAAGAGAACATGGTATTTCAAGAGGCTGAAAATGGTCAAGTCACCCTGAAGCCATGAACTGGTAAGAGATGAGGGTGGTAAATAATCAGACACCATAAAGATTTGCTTGGCAGGTTGGGTATGTGGGCTTTGCACAGCGGGCAACAGGGTTGCTAGAGGACTTTTCAGGAAGGGGGTAAAATAACCACATTTTTATTGCAAATACTACTTTTGCTCAACTATTTTGTGGTACCTCTATGTCACTTTGAAGGCATGTCCCAAAGTGTGTGGCTCAGTGGCAATAATAAAGACAGTCAAGTTTAGAGAAGATATGGTGTCAAAGTACATGGTGCAGCCACTTTGGAAATGAGACTAGCAGTTCCTCAAAGGATTCAACATAGTGACAGATGACCCCCCAATTTTCCTCTTCAAGACAGTTTTGGCTATTCTGTATCTTGCATTTCCATATAAACTTTATCAATTTCAGCAGTAAAAAAGGCTGGGACTTTTGAAATGGTTTGCATTATATCTGTAGGTTAATGTAGATAGTGTTGTCACCTTAATAATAGTAAGTCTTACAATGCAGAGACACTCGATGTCTTTCCATGTACTTAAGTATTCTTTGATTTTATTTAACTGATGCTAATGTTTCATAGTTTTCAGTACACAGAAGCATCCTTTTCATTAAATTTAAGTATTTTGGTTTTTATTACAATATAAATGGAACCCCTTTCTTCAAAATGTTTTTTTCATCAGAAGATCCAGATTTATTAGACAGGCAAAATCAAAAGCCATTAATTCAGGCAGAGGTACTAACGAGATGTGGTGATAAAGGAGTTGGACAGATTGGGTTGAGACCTAAAGCTAATAATGAAATAGAATTAGAGGACTTAGGATCAGTGAGGGGGCAGAATTTGTGGCCATTTTTAATTTGCAAAAGAAGGGGATTTTCTTTCTGTTACTATCAGAGATGTTTCAATATCTTTTCACTATGTTGGAAAAGAGTCAATAGTAAGCAGAGAGGACGAAAAGTTAAACCAGGTCACTGAGGAAAAGATGCAGAGTGTTAAGGCTGCAGATGAAAAGGCTGGGGTTCTCTGTTCTTAGGTGAGAAACAGCCTTCCTTCCATGACAAGCAGGGATAGAGCTGACATCTGAGAGCTAGCAAGATTCCAGACCCCAGACTCAAGACCCTGCAGAAGAGACTGGCAAGCACAGAGCAAGATGGATAGGTTACCTTCTCCAGAAATGACCTGCATACCAGTCTGTTTGTCAGTGCTTATGCTTTGTTAAGTAAGTCATGTTCTAAGAGCACATGTGAAAATATAAGGAACATGGCGATGGTTTGTATAATCACCAAAAGACACAGAGAGACATAAGAAATTAGGAGAATGGAAAGGTAACAGAAAACCAATTGCCAGACATTGTTAAGATCCCAGTTAGCTGAAAATTATGGTTTTGTCGGCATTAGTCTTTCCCACTCAATGTGAGGGCCAGAAGGCTGATGCCTAGATCCCAGGTCAGAGCAAGGACTGGGCATAGGACAATGTGATCATACAGAATGAAAGTATGAGGTTAAAACACTAGAGACCCATCTCTTACAAGCTCTTCTAAGGTTAACTATGGAAGAAAGTTAATGAGAGAAGGTGAGGACAAAGCTCTTTGACATGAGGAGGTCCAGGTTAAAAGTTGATGCAGGGTGTGCGTCCCTTACTGGGTACTCTCCACATAAGTAGGTTTCACATAGACGACATCAGTTAGAGTATTCAAGACATCTCTGAAGAAAGTACTTGTATTCCAATTTCCAGATGCGGAAATGGAATCTTAGGACTTTTAAATATTTTTCAGAAGCTCACATAGATATTACGAACAAAAATAATAACATGTAGCAATTTAGTCTGCACCAAACATTTGTACACTCAATGTTATACTTTATGCAGTTTGACATGCTAAGTCTGAAGTGATTACATTATTTGTCTTCACTATTTAGAGAGGAGGCCCAGGAAGCTTAGTGACTTATGTAAGGTCACATGACTAGTAAGTGGAAGGAACTAGGAGCTAGGACAAGTGTTGGAAAGAAGCTATGAATCAAGGTTCATGTTAATTCAAACCCACATCTGAAACATTCAGAAATGGCAGCTATTTAATAATTATAAGGGCTTATTTTATTCAAGTGATATGTAAAAATCTCTAACAGTACTAATACAGATGTTAGTCTTTGTAAGATTAAAATGTGGAGATAAGGACATAGATGAAATGAAACTGCTGTTCACATTATAACAAACATAACACACTGCAGAATACTTGAGCCTACTATGGACAAAACAAAGAAAAGAAATCCATATGAGGATAAATAAGTCAAAAGTGAAAAGTTATTGTGGAGAGTTCCATATGCTACTTTTTTCTATCTATGGAGCATCAATAGGTTATTTTTTGTACTGAGTTAAAGGTGAGTTTGGAGTTCCTTGTGAGCACAGTTACTCTTAAGGCAGCACATGAAATGTGAAAATTGAGCAAGAAAGAATTTCCAACTGTGTGTGACAGTCTCTGGGTTGGTTAGGGTTATCTAGAGCATCAGACTCAGCAGAAAATATATGCATAATGATGCAATGATTTCTTAGCTAGGCTCAGCACTCAGAAGTGAGGGAGCCCACATGGCTTTGGGACGCTGAGGGCTGGAGGGGCCAGTAACTGCTCAGAGCCAGGACAAAAGGAATCAAGGATGCAGCACCAGTCCGTGGTCAGAGCCCTGGAAGCTCCCTGGACGGTCACTGGTATGAGTCTGCACTGGAAGGCTGAAGAAACCAGAGTTTGACATCCGTGGCAGCGGCAACAGATGCAGCTCCTCAGTGGAATGGAGCTTCCAGACAATGCCCACTTCCCTCTGGCTGCCCTTTAATCCACCCAGGCCACAAGCCTGCTGGCCGGCGCCACCCACATGTGGAGCGGTCTTCCCCCATCGGCCTGCTGGCCTATGTGCCAATCACCTATGGAAATGTCTGACAGACACAGCCAAAACTGTGCTTTCCCCCTCTGTTAAGTGTTTCCTAAACCACTCAAGGTGGCACACTGGGAGTCACAGTCACAGTCTCGGTAGGATACACTGAGCTGTGAGAGGGAGTGGCTGGCAGCTCCTTGGACAATCAGTCACCACTGTTTCCCTAGAATCCCCACAGTCCTGCCTGTGCCGCCTTCCTCAGCTGACACCAGCCGCCATCTTTCCTTCTTCTTAATGGTTACCAGCTTCTCTTCCGCAACTGCTGACTAAAATCTGCAAAGAGATTCTCTTTTCATAAATTGATTGTGCTAAGTATTTGCTGTAGTGGTAGAATATGTCTTTGAATACCATATAAAAAGGGAAAAACTTTTAGAGATCAATATTTTTCTTTTTGTTTCCCACTTAACAGAGTTAATGAAATGTTCTTTTGGAATTATTTGTAAACTTCACTCCAGCTTAATGCAGAATAATGGTAAATCATCTCTTTCCCTTTAGAGGTAATTAGACTTCTGAACTTTCAGGAATATTCAAGACCAAACATGGTCCAAAATATGGCATGCTGGGCCTTAATGTGATGTGATGCATGGCATATTAAGTAACCAGGGAGGGAATGGCATGGCTGTTGCATAGCCTGATGCCCCTGGCCTATATTTTTTCATGGAGATGACATTCACTACCTGTCCAAAGGATGTGAAAAAAATGGTCCTATCCTTCTTAGCATTTCTTCCTATGTCCTCGGGCCCAGGGTGATCCATCTTTTTGCCCCATACTTTCCTCTTTGGAAATGGCCCCACTCCACCTGCCCACTTGTTCCTCTGTTTCACCTCCTTTACTCTTCATAGTGTGCTGTAATCTAAACAAACTCTTGTCTTTATCTTTACTCTGTTCTTGGTAAATTCTTTTACCATCCATTTCACCAACCTCTTCCAAGGCATATCACACGGCACATTCTAGTGACCTACACTTCTCTTCTTGCTTAAACATTGGAATTATGGCTAATCTGGCCAAGTACAACTGATGGAGATTAGTCATTCCTACACCAGGGACCTCCATGTGTCCTCTGAGTAATCAAAGCGCCAAGGCATCCATCTGATGAAATTTTATTTGTTCCTAAATTATGACCTTACTTTCTAGCATTGATAATGTAGATGTCAGACGCAGGAAATAATCAAAGACACCAGAAACACCATGTAGAGGAAAAGCAACCTGAAGTAAGAACAAATGTGTTACCTCGGATTATTCTTAGAGATTTTTCTACTTTCATTCCACTTTTGTCTTTTTCCCCAATATGTCCTCACAATATGTAAAAGAATGAAACATGAGTTCACAGAAGACAAGTTAAAAATTTAAAAAACAAGTGCTTTTAAGAACATCACAATACAGTGTTTAATAGAAACCTATGGCCTCTATTTCAATGGATATTTTTTCCCTCCTCAGCAAACCTGAACATTTTATTTCTGATACTATCTACTCTTCTATTACCACATTTTATAATTCATTAAAATTCAGTGTCATTTTTTATAAGTAAACCTAGATGTCCTAAAAAGTTCACCAACAATGTAAATTGCATGTGATTGGTTGAGTGCATTAATATCACCCTTTATGTTCATTCTGTTCCCCCATTAAAATGAAGGAAAGCAAAGTTGTACTTTGTCATAGTCAGGCTACTTCATAAGCAAAAGCAGTAAAATGGCAATGTGCAAGCCATGTTTTGTGGATGTGCGATGACAGGGGCAGAAATCTTGTATTAAGGAGAGGGACAAAAATGTTCTTAAGGGACATTTAGCCCATACTGTAAAGAGCTTTGATTGCTAGTGTCCGGAAGATAGTTTATTCTGCAATCAGTGCTTCATTACAATTACCTCTTTGCGAGTTTAAAAGGTATAGATTCTGGTAAGGCTGATAGCCGGTATTTAGGACCGTTCTGGTCCTTTTTACAGCCATTGTCCATGTTAAATGGCCAGTAGAGCTACTCTGATTGGGTGGTGTTTCTGTCATATCACTCCTCAAATTCTTTCAGTACCACATTCTATGCTTGTGCCTCATGCCTTGATAGTCTATTTCATTTGGTCTGGATGAGGCTTGGGCATAGGGCACTCTAAAATCCCCCCTCCCCGATGATACAAACTGTGTGAGGTTAGGATTGGAAAGTATTTTTAGGCAGTGAAAGTTTTTCAATATGAGTGATGCAATACATGCATCAATTATATGAAATAATCTAGAATGCTTTGCCAGGGTGAAGAAGTTGAGGCAGGCTGAAACTATTCAGACACTAATTCAACAAGTAATTGTTAGGTTTGGGGCTCTGAACTAAAGTGCCAGTTCAGTTGAAGAGACAGGAGAGGTAAAAGAAGATGGACTTTCCAGATATCAAGAAAATGAAGTAAGCAATAACATAGGATTGAATGGATGAAATCAGAAAAGCAATCAAAGGAGACAGCAGTGTGTTTCCTAATGAATGAGAAGAGTAATGACAAGACAATTAAGACATTCAATTTCAGGGGGCAAATGAATTCAGTTTAAAATACATTATACTTATTGTATAGAAAAATTGTCCAGGAAGAAACGTCTAGTAGGCTGCTGGAGAAGTACTGGTTGTAAGTTTGAAGGCTGGTGTAAAGATTTCCAAATTATCCATGTAAGGATTGTAATGGAAAGTACTAGGCTGACCAAGATAATATATGAAGGCTTCTAGAGAAAGTAGAATAGAGAGTTAAGAACTAGGTTTAGAAGAGAAGTGAAGGAAGACAGAAGAAAACAAACCAGACAGGGTGGAGTCAGGGAAATTAGGGGAAAAGAGATTTTTACACATTAAATAGAGCCAATAGAAATTCAACTAAAAAGATCATTGTCCATTCCTGTGTTATAATTGCATATAATCCCATTAGAAGTCAAGCCACCACATGTGATCTATATTTAATATAAGATATGCAGATATAGTCACTACAGGTTAGTTTTCTTATATATCCTTACAGGCATCAAAAGGACACTGGCTATAATTCAGTTTTTCTTGGCTAAATATGCTCAGAGAAACTGACAAATGAATTAAAGATAACAATTAGACAAGAAATTATTCAATATGGATAAATTTAATATAAATTTGGCATAGTTAGCATAAACTGTGACTAGTTAAGACATAAGAACACACCAAGTATCCTACCATCAAAATTTAAGAATGAGACCATTTTTTATCAACAGCTAAAGGACCCCCAGAAGTCTAAAGTTTTGACAATAGCAGTTTTTCATAGAATTTTGGGAATAGTCTATTTGCCTTTAAATTATTAACTCCACCCAGAATAATGAATCTGGAGACTGAATCAGTCAGTATAATCATTTTCTCAACTTAATCCACAGAGTAGTAAATATAATATAACAGTGGTTGTTACATTGCATATTGTTACCCTCAAGGTAGTTGTCCAGATTACCATGTGTAGGCATGCAAAATTGATCAAACAAGATAGCTAAGAGAATTATACCACCAATTTCTATTGGTTTAGGGTTCATTTTTTAAAGTGAGTAAACTCAAAACATTCTAGAAAGGTATCATAGAGAATCTCATTATGACTTTGAAAGACTGAGTAGATTTGAACAAATAGGTGTCTTAGTTATTTTTCTCTAGTTGCTGAGACGAAATACTTGACACCCAAAATTAAGGAAGAAAAAGTTTATTTAGCTCACTTTGTTGAGGTTTCAGCCCATCATCAGCTGGCTCCAAGGCAGGGTGGTATGGTGAGGGGCAACAGTTCAAGGAGACAGAAGACAGCAAAAGCAGCCAGAGCACAAGAGGGGAGAGCAAGCCTCTTTTCCTACCTTATACTGTATGTGGGCTATCTCCCCACACCATCTCCCCACCCTCCTCTTCCACAAGCTCAGGACTTTTACAAAGTGAGAGTCTTGGCCCTCTGCTGTTACTCTGTTAAGTTTCTAAACTTCTCACTTCTCAAGTTGACACAATGTATCAACCATGACAAAAGGAGAGGAAAAGGCCCATCTAAAAAGGAGAACTAAATATGCAAATGCGGGAAGGCTAGAAACAAGTAGAGAAAATCTAGCAGGTCATTCTGGAATTACAACAAATCTGCACTTCAAGAGATTGCTGTGCTACCCGAATTTCTGGTTCCTATTTATGTTTTATGTACCTGGTAAAGAACTGTAAGTGGGGAGGAGACTGTACATAGAGTCAGAACTGTAAATAGAGGGGAAAGGCCATAATGCACTGTGGGACACTGGGACACCCTTTACTTCCTTAAGCATTCATACAGCACTTATTTTCTGTAGGTACATATTTTGAGAGACATTCACATGTTAGCAAATCTAACTGACACTCAAGCACATAATATAGGCACCTTTTTTTTTTTTTCTTGTACAAGTGATTGAATCTAGGGCCTTTGTGTTGAGCTACAACTTTAGCCATTTAAAAAAATCTTGATATACAGTCTTCAAAATCGCTGAAGAGGACTGGAACTTGCAGGTTTTCTACTTCAGCCTCTCAGAGCGCTGGGGTTACAGACCTGCATTACCACACTCAGCTTATAGGGTTCTCTTATCCCTGTATTACAGAGAAGAAAACAGACAGGCAGATATTAACTGCCTCCTACGTGGTGACACTGTGGTAAGTGATGGAGTTAGACTTTGAACCCAAATATTCTGGCTTTAGAGCCCTGGCTTCCATGTAGGACAGAATATGTAGGATGGTATTATATTTTAATAGCTATTGAAATACAAATGTAGGAGTTGGTACTTTATCCTAGTAGAATAGAAATATCGTACAAGGTCTTGACATTTGAATAAGATGACAAAAGCGTGTAGTATTTACTAGAGGGGAAAGTGCTACCGTGATATTTTTACTTTTTTCCTAAACATGGCTCCAAGTGGATTACATAGTTGACAGACAAAGATCTGAACCTCATTTCTGGCTATGCTCAGGCACTCTGGCTTTTGAATGGCACAATGCTTATGGTGCCAATGTTTTAAGTCAAATCAAGGAAACATAACACAAGTGTACATGTTCTGGCTGGCTTGAGGCACCTACACTGCGGCTCCTTCCAGGGAAATTTCACTGCCTGCCTGCCTGCCCTCTTCTGGGCTTCTACTAGAACCTTGCCTCAGTTGCTGTTGCCTCTTCAAGCTGAGCATGACACACTAAGATGTGGCATTGTAGGTAACTTATTAGGAAAGGTCTTTGTGCTTCCAATTAAAAACTCTTCAATAAACATAAAGATGCAGGCCTCTAAGCTGAAAATCAAATTCCTGGTGGGTTGTTGATAGACTTGTTATTAAGATTTGCCAAGCTTTAATAAGACTGATAACAACAAAATGCAAAGCTCTTCAAACTATTGTGTAAACATTTGGATAGAGCTGAAATATCTTCAGTGTGTGTCACCTCATCTCTGGCTTTGATCTACTATTAGAAAGAGAAATATAATTATTAGCACATTGTTCTGTGCAGCTGACAGAGCATCTGGTATTTTAGAAATGCTTTTGAGATACGCAAATTGATTTGAGAGTTGGCTGGAAGGGAACCTGGAAAAGATGCAACATCTCCACTGCCTTAGTAATTAAGAGAAATCAGAGGTTGGTTTGATCTACACAAAGTTAGAGTTGAAAAGAAGACATCTTAGGATGATTGGGAAATAATTAAACTTTAAAATGTTAGTGATCAGGCTCCCCATGAATGATTAGTCAACTCTCTTCATGATACAGACAATGTAATTACATTTTTCTCCTGGAAACATCACCATCCACCTGAGTATGGTGACTGAATTTCCATCATGGGCTATTATGTCTGAGTTTCCTTTATAAACAGTAATTCTTGAGGTTTAAAATTTCAACCATTTCAAATTGATTCAGACTTTAACTAGGCATGTGGGCTGTTAGTCCTGCTGTCATTATGTAAAAGAAAAAGAAAAGTATTTGAAGTCTTTCAAGACAGCTCTGAATAAAAAATAAAAGTGTACAATTTTCATGCTTCTTTCCTCAATCTCTAGTCTAAAAGAAATGTGCAAAAGAGTTAGTCTAAAAATGTTTCAATACTGGTTTTGATCCAAATAAATGAAAAATATCTCTATTCATTTGAATGAGGATTACTGTCATAACAAATACTTGAAAGGGGAGAGAAAGAGCAATGTTCTCTCAAAAAAAGACAAAAATACCTATAAAATGTCTAGTTAGAAATGCTTGTTATAATCTATTTCTTAAAATAGAAAAATGGTTCTCAGTATATGTCTAATATTACTAATCATTTCCTTGGGAATCTTTTCATTCATTTCCAGAGATTTCAGGAGTAAAGTTTTAACATTTCTACTAAATTTAAAGCTTGGAAATCTTATATATGTTTAATTGCTTTTGTATTTTTTTATTGATTATATACTTAATGAATTAAATTTCTGATTTAGTCATTCTTAAGGACAATTTATTTTCTGTTCTTAAGGTATTACTGATCTTGCTTTTAGGGCATTTTCATTTTTGTGGGTAAGAAGAAACAAAGTTTGGTCTTGGTTGTGTTTCTGTTTCCATCCACATTTTGACAGATCAGGACCAAATGCTTCATTCTTATACCATTGCCTACCCCCTTCTGCTAGCAGTGAATGACGCATTTTCAGGGAAATAAAACAATATTAAAAGAATTTCTCTTCTTCTCTTTCAATAGAATTTCATTATATAAAGGCATAAGAGTTTTTTAACCTGGAAAAGGCTCTGATGTTAACTTAGATAATCTATATTTTATACTGTTACCCTGTGTATCAGTTAAAATATACCACATTAACCATAGGGATATTATTAGTTTCATAAAGGTAAACAACACTCAGTATCAACCTGTCTTAGTCAGCTTTTCATCACTAAGACAAAATACCAACATCCACAACTTAGAGGAGAAGACATTTATTTTGGATCACAATTGTTAGAGGAGTTGGTTTCTAGTCAACTGGCTCCAAGGCTGACACAGCCAGAGGAAGGGCTTGGTGGAGGAGAGCTGCTCACATCTTGGCAGCCGGGAGGCAGAGAGTGAAGGGCAGAGCCAGGGAGAGAGACACACCCTCCAGGTCATGTCTCCGTGGGTCCGCCTCTTCCAACTAAGCCCCGCCTCTTTACAGCGCAAATAGCTACGGGTTCATTGGAGGAATGCACTGATGGGTATGGCATCCCCATGATCCAGTCACCTTTGGGGGCCCTTGAAAAGACTCATGTCCACTGCTTATCCTTGAAAAGACTTTAGTCCATCTCCAAACAGTGAACAAAGGTGAAAAGCTCCAGTGTTACTGAAATGTCAGACTCCAAAATCTCCTCTGAAACTCAATACAAATTTTTAGATGTCTGTAACAAATCAAAATGAAACACTCTCAAACACTCTCAAAATACAATGGCACCAGGTAAATATTCCCCCAAATATTCCAAGATGGGGATGGAAAGCAATGAGAATAAAGGCAGACCAGAACCACACAAGGCAAACATGAAATCTTCAAGCTGCATGTCCAGGATCCAGGGTAAGTTGTGGTGAGATGTGAATTCCCAGGACATGCACAGCCCTGCCCCTATGGCATTGCCAGTTGCACAGCTCATGGCCTCTGTCTTGGAGTGGCTCTGCTCACTCTCTACTGGTTTGCTCAGCAGATGTTCCATATTCCTGGAATCTCTAAACTCCAGGGCTCGCCACTGCACTTTTGGCTTTCCTCTCACAGCTTTATACACTTCCCCCTCAGAAGCTCAATGCTGGGCCTTTCAGGGCCTCTTCTGAAATCTGGATGGTAGCCTCCCTGATCCTGCAACTCCTGCATTCTGCATGCCTGTGAAACTATCACCATGTAGAAGACACCAAGGTTTTCTGCCAGCTTTGTAATATCTGGTTCTTCCTGGAACATGGCTACAGATGTTTCTCAGAGCCTGGGAAACAGAGGACTGTGAAACAAGTTCAGGGAACAAGTTTCCTAGAAAACCCTGTTCCAGTGGCACACCCTGGGGCTCTCTTCTCAAAACAGAGTGGTTCTAAGGAGTTTGCGTTTACCCTTTTACCCCTTTGAATCAGAGAATGGGTCTTGCTGATTCCTGAGACACTCTCATGGCACTTGAGAGCAAGGCACTTGGCTTGTTTTTATGGTAATCTTTTTGGCAACTACATTCCTTTTGGCGCCAATTTTGCAAGCACTTCTCTTCTGAAAACTTTGAAACATTGAAAACTTTTAAACTGGCCTTTTGGTCCCTGGTTCTCATTGTAAACCTGGATGAAAGCAGCCCCAAGTACTCAGGGCATAGCCAGGATATTTCCTCCACCAGATTAATCAGTCTATTACCCTCAATCTCAGTCTTCCACCAAGTCTTAGGACATGAGTGAAATGTGAACACATTTTCTACCAGAACATGACAGACATGTTCTCCAGCCAACTGCTGGTGGAGTCCTTTCTCTCAACTAACAGCTCTCAATCCTAGCCTTTGCTATGCACATTTCTATAACTATTCTGATCTTCTAAGCTCTAAAAAGACTGTCCCATTGAGTTTAGCATACAGAATGCTAGGGCTTCTGTGGCTGGCATCTCCAGGGCTTTCCAATTTCCTCCGGAAACCCAGCTCCAAAGGTTTCTGAACAATATGGTTAGGTACAGTCACAGCAGTATCCCTCTTCTCTGATACCAAAATCTTTCTCAGTCACTTCCTCAATACTGGGACAAAACCTGACACCTACAGTATAGAAGGTAAGTTCCTTTGGTTCATGGTTTTTAAAAGATTCATTCCACAGCAGACTGGCTCCAAGGCAGGAACATTATGAAAAAAGTGACTGGTAGAGGCCAGCCAGAAAGCTGCTCATACTATGGTGGCCAGAAGCAGACCATGAAGGAAGGAGCTGGGAAGGGAACTAGGCCGTTCTAGGTCAGATGCTTGGACAAGAGGAAATGATGTGAGGAGAAACAGCTTTAAACCTTTAAAAGGTATAGTTTTAAAGTCAGAATATAAAGCTTGGGGTACAGAACAAGGCTGAGGCATATTGAAAATGTTCTCTGGTACTCTCATTATAACTGACTGTACAGTAGCTATGCTTTCCCAACCAGGATGGCCTCATTTATCCTACCACAATCATTGAGTACAGTATGGAGTTTCGTCAAAAAGCTAAGAGCATTTGTATCATAAAATCCAACTATCCTACTTCTAGACATATATTCCAAGGAAACAAAATCGGCATACAAAGAAATACTTGGTACCTTTTACAACTCCTAAGCTTGTGCAAAAGGAGGGCCCAGAAATGGTGTGGATGTAGGGGATCATCCCCCTCACAGTCGGCAGGTTACACACAGTAAAACGGAAACGGGGAGACTGATTTCTTTCTTCGGAGGCACTCCAGTCTTCGCCTTCAGCTGGGTGCTCATCTCCTGGCTTCTGGTGCGGACCGTTCTGCTTCCACCAGGGACTCTTCAGCCTTTGCCATAAATTATTCAGCATTTTCTCCTAGTCCCAATGGCCTCCTAATACAGACTTAAATAGACATTACAGTGAGCTCCAAACCTTGGACTGGGACCCTTCAGTCTTCAGGATGCAGACGCCCTTGACATACTTCCCCATTCACCTTTGTGGTGGACCATAGTTGAAGATAACAATGTTATATACCAACCACTGTTAATTCCTATCATTTTATTTTGAAACCCTGTATCACTTTTAATGTTCTTGCTTTGCTTTGTTTATGTTTGCGATGTTGGTGTGCTGCTATTGTTCTTTTTCTTCTTTTACTACTCTCTTTAAAATAAAAGAAAGTGATGCAATCTGAGTTTCAACAAGAACATTTCACTGAAGGCAGTAAAAAACCAAGTCTGCTGAAAAGTACTTCCCAATTGTTTTCTACAGGAAATAAAATGTATACATATCTCCAAATTCACACTCTTGTCATCTTTTTCTACCTTTTAAATGCTAATGTAAGATTTATTATTTTGTGAAAAAATATCACAAAATTTCATGACAAAATAATAGAGTAATGCTATGGTTTGTGTGTAGATATCCCCCCAAAGCCTCAAGCAATCAGGATATTTGTAGAGTTGGCTGAATGTAGAGAGTGAGATTGATCCTTCATGCAGTGCTGGGATTAAGGGTTCTAGGGTTAAGTGCAGGTGATTGTGACCAGTCCACTGATTGGATCAGCATCCCCCAGTCCTGGTAAGCTGGACACATATAAGGGACAGAGAAAGGCTTGTTTTGTGCTCCAGTGTTGCTTTTGCTATCTTCTGTCACCATGAATTGTTGTCCCTCTGCCATGACACCCTGCCTCCAAGCCAGCCAATTAGGGACTGAAACCTACAAACTGGGAGTTACACAAAGTTTTCCTCTCTTCACTTGTGAGTGTTGGGTATTTTCTCTCAGCAATGAACAAAGCAATTAAGACAAATGACAACAGTTAATATACTATGTACCATTATCTTCAATGTTACTCTGAGTGTAAAACATAGATCAAAAAGATTTTTACAAAGATGAAACAACACATAGTAACACAAAACTTTCTTTTCAATAAACTAAGATTAAACTAGTAGTATCAACTCAAAAACCTTAACCGGTATATGAAAATATTCTTGAAACTAGAGAATATGTGATTTGGGGAAGTATTTGAACTTCTCCCTACTTCCTATTTATCTTCTTTCTGTGTGTGTGTGTGTGTGTGTGTGTGTGTGTGTGTGTCTATCTATCCTTCTCAAACACACACACACGCATGCGTGCGTGCGCGCGCGCACACACACACACACACACACAGTTTCTCATGTAAGAAAAACTGTGGGATATTTAAGCTTTTATATCTGACTTCAGGTAATATTATATTCTCAAATTCCAGCCATTTACCTACAAATACCTCAACTTTGCTTTGTGGCAGTGTAGTACTCTACTGTGTGTAAATACAAATTTTTATTCATTCATCTATTGATGGACATATAGACTGTTTCCAAGATCTAGCTATTCTAGTTTTTTTTTTTTTTTTTTTTTCTTTGTGGTACTGGGGATCGAACTCAGGACCCTGCACTTGCTAGGCAAGCGCTTATTCCACTGAGCTATATCCCCAGCCCCGATCTAGCTATTCTAAATGTTGCTGCTATAAACATGGCTACTATATGCATATATTGCTTTAATATGATGATTTCAAGTATTATGAGAATTTATCTAGAAGGGAATCTATTTTTAGTTTTTCTGAAGAATTTTCACACTGATTTTCACAGTGGCAGTACTAGTCTACATTCCCACCAGCAATATACAAGAATTCATTTTGCTCATGTATCCTGGCCGGGATTTGTCATAAATTTTTTGATGATAGCTATTCTTTCTGGGATAAGATGGGATCTCCATGTACTTTTAGTTTGTATTTCTCTGATGACTACCAACAATGTGCATATGTTTATTGGTCATTTGTACTTCTGAGAAGTGTCTTTCCATTTTGCTTACCCAGTTTTGATTGAGTCTTTTATTTTGGAGTGTCTAATTTCTTTGAGTTCTTTTTACATTCTTGATGTTGGTCCTCTGAAGAATAGCTGGAATTTTTCTTTTGTATTGTGTAGACTGACTTTTCACTCCATTAGTTGTTTCCTTTGCTGTGCCAAAGCTTTTTAATCTGATATGATTCCATTTGTTGGTTCTCAGTATTATTTCTTATGTGACTGAGGTTCTGTTCAGAAAGTTCTTGTCTGTGTCTATGTCTTCAAGAATTGTACTTATTTTATCTTGCAGCAGTATGTATGGCATTTGAAAACTGCCTCAATATCGTAAGTTAACGATGATTTGATCTCCCTAGTTTCTGGGCATGTTTACAAGCTTCCTTGACCTGATAACATCTGGTTCTCTAGAATTTTGTTAAGAATCAACTTTTCTTGAAATACAGTTCCTCTAGTTGTACTTTCCCCACTCTGAATCCAAAAGTTTCTCTGGCTCCACCCTCATTTTGCAGCCTAAGTGTTAGCTAAACCTAAAACTCTCACCAATGCTATATCAGTACGACCATCAACAAGAAAAACTGATCACTAAATTCTCTTGACAATTCTATGGAAATAAAGGGTCAGAGAAAGGAACTGATCAGGACCTGTCCTCTATCAGCCACTTTATAGCAAAGTTGATAAGAATGAGCGTAAATGACAGACATATAATTAGGACCAAGAGTAGAGTTACTTAAGTCTCTTAAAGGTGTTGTTTTAATAAAGGAAAACATCAACAAGGGCGGGCAACATTTGTTTTAGGTATTCTTGCAGTGTACCTTGCAAAACTCCCCTTTTTGCAGTATCATTACAGTAAGCAATTATTACTCTTGCAAAATGACATGGTTTCTTAATGTACCAGTGAAGAATTTGTAAAACTGCAAATAGCATTATCATGCCTCTATTAGATTCGTGCAAGATCCTCTGAAATGAAAAAAGATCCAAGTTATGAGCCTAAGATGAATCCATTCTTTCTGCCTGTGCCTGTTGTGATGACCCCTGAAGAGAGTTATCACTGTCATCTCAGATAAAATGCTCCTCTGCAACAACACCCAAATATGCCTAAAATTGCAGATGACAGTTATGAGCTTTTTTGCCTGCTTATCTGTCTGGCTTCGATGTGACCCTAAATTAGGCATCAGAAGTATAGTGTTTAATACAGATTCCGGGCACAATATACCTTCTCACAATTAGTTGAAAGTGCTGTTTTGTAATTAAAGGGTGAAGTGGGGCATGATGAACATATGGAAAAGGAGACCCTTAATAAGTGAGGGAGCCTTCAAAAGAAATTGCTAATTAGTATGCATTTGATGTTCACTATACCAATTTTAAGACTTTGCCTTGAATAAATTGCTACGTTGGGTGTTCGAAGGAGTGGTGAGATTAGCATTTACAAAGGGGGCAATTTTCTGTCTTCTTGACTCTGTTAAATGGAGGAAATAACTTCCAAGACTGGAGCAGTAGTTAGCCCATCAATCATCCTCACAGCTGGAAACTGGGGATCCCAAATGCAGAGATCAGTTAATCCGTCAGCTAATAAGTTCATAGTGGCACCATATGGCGCAGGGCCACTCCACACTGGGACAAGGACAGAACTGTTTACACAGGCATGCTGCTTTCTCAGGTAGCTCCCTGCTGACAGACCCCTTTGTTCTGAAGGATCAATTTACTTTGCACAGTAAATTGACTGAATTGATCAGTTCAGAGCATATAATTGTTGGCTAATCCGGTGGAATCATGTCCCATCCATGTGAGAGGGACAAAGGGGTGCTGCCCGTGGCCTGGTCTGGGGCTCCATCCTGGGGCTATTCTCATCGGACAGACTGGACACTGACTATAGCACCAGTGGATGGTACATACGTTCTCAGCAAGGACTTGAAACACCAAAGGGATGCACAACCCTCTAATGTCCAAAAGGGTTTTCCTGGTGTCTTTGCTCAACTGATATAATGACAGCACTTGGAATAAAAACAGACCAAACAATTTAGGTACACATTCTTTTTAAAATTCTGGCTTAGAAGAATAAACCGCACTACTTGACCTCCAAATCTAAATCTGCTTCACTCTTCTCATTCTTAAATTTACTTTCTGTTTTTAAAAACAAAAATGAGCTGAAAATTAAAAAAAAAAAAAAAAGAAGTTTAAGAGAAGCGCAGAAAAGCAAGGAAACTTCAGAGTGAGTGAGAAATGCACTTCTTAGACATTGTATAGCAGTGTCTGAGCCATGTGCTGTTCTGCCTGTGTATGGAGTATGGGAAAATTCATCAGGGCTTTTCAGAGCAAATTAGAGCCAAATCTTCCCATCCTTACACATGAGTGTGAACCCTGGTGCTTTGTTCTATAGATCTGTTTGATCTGACTTTGTTTTTTCCTTCTCACATAAAAAAATAAAAGAAGAATAAATAAAATGAAAAAATTCCACCAATAGAGATAAATGTTGGACATGGTTCCCTTCAACCAAAGGTTTCCTTCAATAGCTCATGTCAATGGAATTATTTCACATCAACGGTTTGAAAAGAGGACCGTGTTCAATAGGAACTGAAGCCATTTGGAGTTGCCGCAAGGACATTTGCTTATTAAATGTCTGAGGAGTAATGAACTTTATACAACCACCCCAAGAGCTTCCACCAATTAGAGAGCTATTGATTTCTTTACTTATTTTATTGAGAATAAATGTCTGAGATTAGTGTCATGGGGGAAAACTGCAGTGAGTTTTTGATTTGACAATATGCGGAATTCTAGAGGTTGTCTCCGTTTTGTTCTCTGTAAAGTAGTGTGTGCTGCATGATAGCTTAGCCAATAGAGAGGGGAGTAAAATTCAGTTGTACCTGACATATTTTACCATAAATCTACAATTAATAGTTCACAAACACCAGTGTATCTTTTCAGTTTTCTCTGTATCTGCAAACTTTTTCCCTCTCATGGAGTTTTCCTATTACCACGTCCACAGTAGCCAGGATTCTGTGGCACTAAAAAAGTACAACTGCTGGAAACACTTGTGTATTTTGTTTTAGAAAGTTCCATAATGAGAACAAGATAAAATATAAACTCTGTGGATACTCTTTTAAGTTAAACTTGAGAAATGAAAAAAAGCAGAAGTATGAATCATACTAAAATGGCCTAAGCAAGAGTGGAATGTGAAAGCAGATACTTTGCCAAAAGAACTCTTTGAGGAACAAAAGGCCTTTTGTAATTTTTTGGTAATATTTTCTCTCTCATATATTAACAAATTAGTCTTCCTCTCTGTAAATGGACTGTGAGGCCAGCTTTAATTTCCTCTGACTCATTTGTGTGCCAATTTTGTGTTTAGGTAAACGTGGACACCTTGAAGTCAACTTCAATTCTCAGGTGAATCACCACCATAGAACCCATTTCTTAGCTGTGTACTGAATTTGGACAAAGTCCCCCATCCCTAACTTAGCATTTGCCATACTGCAGCAATATTAGCAATGATCTTGCACTCTAAACTAAAAAATGGAAGCAGTAGTCATTGAAATATAGGTTTTATTTTGCTTCCACATAACCTACTATATAGTTGGAATTAAGTAAAACATTATAAAATCTAATAAGTTTTTAATTTATTGACTTTTCAAATATTGGAGGTTTGGAGAGTTTGCAAACATTATATTTCACCAAAATATTGCTCAGGAATTTTCACTCATTTCTGTATTTTGTGTATACTGCATACCCTTCTGCTTAGCTCTCCCAACCATTCACAAGTGGTTATGCCAGAAACTCTGGGATTTTTATTAACCAGAGAATGGAGGATGTACCTCACGCTTAGCAGTAACATGTTCCAACTTTTAAGACCAATTTTGAATTTATCATCCCCAAATTTTTACATGAACTCTTCAACACATAAAACCTTTTTTTTTTAATGAGCAAAAACATAAGGACTGAAGTGAAAATATGTACTTTCTTGTCTCCTTTGTTACTGATGACTTTCTCCTCCCTTGGCCTTTCTCAGTGGAGACAAAACACACTTCTCTCCCACCTTACATGTCCCCTCACATACTGTATCTCGTAAATGCATAATTAAATGCATTTTCTTTCTTCTGTAGTCTCAGATTAAAGCATTGCCTATTGAAGGGCTTTAGAAATTTGCAGTTTTTCAGAACTAGCCTTGGGTCCCTGGGCTGGTCAGTAGAATTCTTTATAGACTAAGACAAGGTAAAGGTCAAGACTAAGGGGTGATTCCTCTTCGTTGGTGGAGCAAATTCTCTACCTACCCTCCTGAAATATTATTCCCTGGTTCACAGTATGTCTTCTCTCCAGCTCCTCAGCAATGCTATGTACTTATCCCGTTGTGTATTTGGCTTTGTTGTTGTTGCTGTTTTTCTCTGTGCCCAACCACGAACCATAAGAAAGTAGAGATTTTTGTCAGTTTTCTTTACTTTTGTGCTCCACCATCTTGAATAGCACCTAACACATAGTAGGCTCTCGAAACATATTGTTTGCAGCACAAAATATATGTGCAAAACTGGAACAAAGTATTCTAATTTTTATCAGTGAAAATTAATTATTTAAAATATTGCATCAAATCTTCTGCAAATTTAACTATTATTCTATGAATATTTCTTCAGATTGAGTTATCTGTGATTTTCATGCATTGTTGTGCATAAGGATGGAAAAAAGAGAAATACTTTCTTATATTAATTGTTTGATGGTCGAATTAAATACTTGCATAATAGAGAAATTGAAAGCCAGAAATATTCATTCCTGGTCTAGGAATATTCATACATTTGATGTTATTCATATCTTATTCTTTACTTTTATCATTATGAATTGCTAGAAAATTGATTATTGATGTAGACAGTTTAAGATTTGAAATGTTGCTGGGCATGGTGGCGCACGCCTGTAATCCCAGGAATTGGGAGGCTGAGGCAGGAGGATCATTTCAAGTTTGAGACCAGCATGGCTACAAAGTGAGCTCAAGGCCACCCTGAACTGCATACTGAGATCTTGTCTTAAAAGACAAAAAAAGAGTCCAACTTTTACTAAGGACCACATAGCAAATTTATCATACATATGCTATACTTTGTATATTTACCTACAATAGTTTACACAAATCCTTTTCCTCTGAAAGTTTATGTTCTACCTTTTGGATGGAAGTGGCTCTCAATAGCCCATGAGAACTGATTTTGTGATGTCTTCCAAACTCCATATTCAGTGGTGTCAGTTCCTTACCTTAAACTGGCCATTGTGGGAGCATTACAAAACTAGTAAATGCTGCAAGTGTGAGTTGTTGAACTTTTAGTAGCATACCACCAGCTTTATCTGAGTCTGATTAAACCAAAATCTACCTATCACACTACTACACGAAGAGAGATGCAATTTCTCAATGTAAAGTGCTTTCAGTTCATACTGAAACAGATGAAAAAAAAAATGCCAGAAAGAATTCCATGCTGTTATGCTTTGATTCTGAATGTCCTCCTGAAGCCTCACACATTCATGGAGCAGACTTCTAGAGTTTATGTTTGGTTCATTGGTGTGAGTGCTATACCCGTCCTGGGGCAGATAGTTTGCTTATGTAAGGGAAAGAAAGAGGCTGCTTGCCACCACTTCTCCCTTGTGCTCTTGCTGCTTTTGCTGTGCTCTGCAGCCATGAATGGTTGCCCTCTGCCATGTGCCACCCTGCTTTGGAGCCAGCCGAGTATGGACTGAAACCTCCACAGGCTGTGAGCTAAATAAACCTTTCCTTCCTTAATTCTGGGTGTCAGGTATTTTGTCTAGGCAACAAGAGAAAATTAGCCAAGACACATGCATCCTCCTGCATCTATTTCCTCTTCCTACCAAGCTGTGAAGAATAAATTTAGGTATTACACTTCCGATAAAGAGGTTTCCCATAGCAACTACTATTTTCCCAGGTGTCCAAGATGTACTTACAATATAATGAATGATTATGGTATACAGGTAATAAATCTTAACCCAAACAGAGGGGAAAGACTGTTTTATTATGGCCTGTGAAATGCAGGATGTCAGTGTGTATGGGTTAGTTGGTGCCACTCCCCTATTGTACATAACTCTTCAGAAAAGAGCAAAGAAACAGGAAGTTGATGCTGATTTATTCATGACAGTGGTTTGAGTAATTCATTTGTGTAAAATGCACTAAAGGAAACCATGGGAGTCTGATAATTTTTTTTAAAAAGTCTTAAGTAGGGCAAATAATTCCAGCATGTTTCAAAATAAGAGAACATAAATGTTCCATTATTGGTGCTGCACTTGTGGGATATATTTGAAGGAATTATATAATTCCTTAAATAAGAGAACTTATGTTTGAATTCCTTGGGTTTTGTTTGTTGTCTTAATTTAGGTTGCTTTAACAAAATACTATAGGGGGAGTAGCTTAAACAACAAATATGAATTTCTCGTATTTTTGGAGGTGGCGATGTCCAGCTTTTAGGGTTGGAAGCTGTAGTGTCAGGTGAAGGCCCCTTTCCTGGTTTGCAGATGGCTGCATATTTGCTATGCGTTCACAAAGCAGGGAGAAAGCGGGCAGGGCTCTGACTTCCTCTTCTCTGGAAGGTACTAATTTCATCATGGAGGCCTTACCAGAAAGATTTCCTCAAAGCTTTTATTTTTCCAAATGGATCACCTGGTTATACTACCTCATTGCTAAAATGTAAATACAAGTGCAACATAAATAATCAGTGCTTAATATTGACTGATATAGTTTGATGATTTTTTTCCTTCTCAAAGTATGTTCATGTGTTGGTGGGATCTTATTTAGAAAATTAATAGGAATTATTAAGTAGGTAAAAGAGTTTTGTCTTTTTGTGCTTGATGAAAAATCTATTCAGCAATATTTGCACAAGAGAAGATACCATGTAGTAGTAAGATCAGATAAAGTAAACATTTGATCTTTTTAACTGAAATGATGAGATTATTTCAGTAGCGTTTTTTAAAAAAAATTAACAAATATGTCAATATAGAAATAATTTATTTAATGTATTTTATATTGTCATGATTTTAAACTGGAGATAATCCAGTTATTTTAGTGATAAGTATTCACAGATACAATGTACTCCCCCAAAATAAGATTGGAACAATTACTTTGACATGTCCCCACTATGCAGAGTACAAACAACCTTACTGAGACATTGGTATTATGACAGCAATGGTTTCTCATTTGATAATGTTTTGTCTGCATAAGATCAATAAATGTAATTGTGGAGAGAAAGGGGGACCATATATTTTAAATTTAGTGTGCTTAATGTCATAGGGTAGTGATTATCTCTTCTCACACTGCCTGTACACTCTGAAATCTAAGAGATAATTGAAGTTCTTTGAGCTGATCACAAGGTGCTCTAGAAAGAAGACAAACTGGCCAGTGTGGTGACTCTCCCAGAAGCCAAAGACAGGGTAAAATAAAGATGCTTTTTCTAGCTCCAGAGTAGGTAGTGTTTATCTCTTGAATCAGTAACAGAGTAGGGACGGTCATTATATCATGTTCCTGCTCATAAAGTTAAGGGTGGTCAACCCATAGCCCTCACTGCCATAGTTCACCTCACCTTTCCAGCCAAAACCTCCATCAAGAAGAGAAGCAGCTCCTGGAGAGAGCGTGCCTGCCTGACTTCACAGTGATGGCGATAACCCCAGAGACTTGGTGGCAACCCTGGCCAAGTAAGTCTCATTTTGCTGTAACAGCCATTTCAAATGCAGCAGAAGTGCCTGCTGACGATGGGAGATCTACTATCTGATGTTCTTGGCTAATGCTGGAAAGCTGACTAGGTCTCATGGGCTACTGCCTACTTTTTTAGAAAATAAGTGATCAGACAATGAGCCATTTCAAAGACGATGAAGAAGAAAATATGAACAAGTAATAGTAATAAGGGGAAGTGTTGAGACAGAGAAAAATCCAAAAGTGATAACAAGAAATAAAGAAGGCTTATACCAGAGGGAAATACTTAATGGAGAAAAAAAAAAAAAAAGTAAGTGATTGCCATTCAATGATAAAGTGTGTGGCTAAATACAATGTGTCATTGGATGTAACTCTGTAACAATTGGAGGACTTTTTTCTAACTACGTATTTTTGGCATTCACATACAATCACACTCCTGTAGCTATACATACACATTAGAATGCTGATGCTGTAAAAGACTTAGAAATTATTTGATGCATAGTGAATAAATGTAATACATGCATGTTAACACTCACCACCCCAAATTTCCTTGTAGATATCACTAATCTACTAAAACATTCCTTCCCCTTATTCTTAAACTAAGTTTCACATTATACAAAGCTCACTTTGAATTAATCAGGAAAAACCTACAACTTGAAACATGGTTATCTATTCATTTTGGGAAACTTTTCCCAATGTATAACATTCACATATGGCATAGTGAGCTAATGAAACTATAATCTATTCACAGACATTTACTGGAGAAAATATTTCAAAACATTTTTAAAATATATTATTGGATTCTAAAGGAAGGAAATTGTCAGACACCAGAAGAGACAAAGAAACTTAAAAAGAGATTTGCATTTATGTTAGCAGACATCACCAAAATAGCCAGAGAACAGTGTTTTCTAAATCATTATTACTAAAGACTCTTCTCAACATTCAGGCAGTTTCAAGACATGTGACCTTTTGCTTATTCAAAGTGGAGTACTGAAGCTGATATTCCATATCAATTTCATACGAGACAAACAAGATATAAAAAATTCCACTTACAGACCTAGCTAAACAAAAGAACAAAAAACTACCTCAAGGAGTAATATCCCCAAATCTGCATCACGCCATTGCTACCTGTACCATTGTGAAGCACGATAAGAAGATATTAAGAAAAAGCCAGTTATAGACCAAGGAAATCTCTGAGATACCTACAAGAAGCTAAGATACTGAGCTTGATCACTTATGAAACTCTCACTTAAAAAAAATATACAATCCTTAAGTGGTAGTGCATGCTTGCAATCTCAGCAGTCAGGAGACTGACACAGGAAGATTGTGAGTTTGAAGCCAGCCTGAGCTATGCAAGGAGTTCCAGGTCAGCAGAGTGAGGTTTTGGCTAAAAGTTATACTTAGAGATAATTTTATACTTAGAAAGTGTACAGTATATGATCTATGCAGAAGGAAAACTGACAGTTAAAATAAGAAGACTAATATTTTAAGACTTTGAGATAAAATAATTGAAAGGTATAATATAAAACTAGGCTTAAATTTTTAAATAGAAAAAATAGTAAACTAGAAACTACAATAAAAGTATACATGCTATGAAAAAAATGACTATATTTGAGAAAGACCCAAATTGAAATTCTAGAGGCAAAACCTATTTACTTAAATGGAAAATTCAATAAGTGGGTCAAAATCTGATTAGACATAACTAAAGGAATACTTTATGAACTAGAAGATAGAGCAAGGGAAATAACTAAAAATTCAGCAACAAGAATCAGACTGACTAAAAATTTGTGTAGGATATTAAAAGCATAGAGTAAAGACTGAGTTTGTCCAACATACATCTTACAGAAACCTTAGAAGCAGCAAATAGAATACAACATTCAAAGCGCCTGGCATAGGATATCAAAATATATAAAATCTATGAATATTTGGAACAAAAAGTACAATTAATTCCCGATATTATAAATGAAAATAAAGCCACAAATATATGAAACTTAAAACATCAAAGACAAAAAGAAAAATTTAAAACGATTAGGGGAAAAGATAATAATGAACAAACTTTTGACTGAGGATAGCTATCTCAACAATCATGCCAGATGCTAGAAAATAATAAATTAATACTTTTAAGAAAAAATGAATATAGACTATGAAAAACAGCAAAAGAATACAGTTATCAATCTAAAAGTATCATTCAAATAATTTCCTATTATGAAAGCCATTTCCAGATTTTTAATATGCTATGTTATTTTTAAATGAGACACCTAAGCCAGGGAGAAGCAATCAGAGCAAAATCTTAAGAAATGTGTATATGTCTGAAAAAAATCCCTGCCTGTAAGAAAATATAGTGTTGTAGACAGGATTAGAGACACTAATGACCACAAATAACATGAAAAAAAGAAAATGAATAATCAGAGTTAAGGTATTTAAAAAGACTTTATTTGCTTGTTTGAACAGAAAAAAAGACTCTCTTAGATGATCCATCTACATATATTATTAGTTATTCTCAAACTGAATAGAAATGAATTCCACTGTAAGTGCTTGCTAAGACCCATTCATGATGGTTAAGATGGACGTAAGGCAAACTTCTGCACATGTTCAGGTGGGTGGTGGAGGTATGACCTTGTTATATCTGGTCTCTTGCCTCTTCCCCGCTAGTGGTGTTCTCCTGCTCTGGGCATTGCTCCATCCATGGGCATGGTGGCCCTTCTGCCACAACATTTCTGCTTTGGAAACAATGGACCATACAATGAACCCCTGAAAGCATGAGCCAGGCTCACAAGCTTGAGGCTGAGAACAAAGACTTTACTGGAAATTGCCCTAGAGGGTGTGTGTGTTACATTCTGACAAAAAATTAGTTTGTTTTGTATAGGTCCTGAAATCTTGCCAGATAATGAAGTCAAGGGTCTTGCACTAATTAAGCAGGCACAACAAAGCTCAAAGCAGCATGATGTTCAGATATGGTGTTGTTACAAATGGGTGATTTTTATGAGCAAAATACAGAAGAGAAAATCTGAAAAACTTAAACTGTAGTTCAAAAAAAATCACATGTAAAGTTGGGACCAAAGAAAGTGTGATTACTTAGGAGATTAGCTCCATTAGAAAAACCAAGCCAGGGATAGTGTTGCACACCTGCAGTCCCAGCATTCTGGCAGCAGGAGGCAAAAGGACCATAAATACAAGCCCATCTCATGCAATTTAAGAATTTATTGAGAGCCACTTCAAAATTTAAAAATAAAACAATTAAGGGGTCTCAGAATGTAGCTCAATTCGAAAGAACTGGCTTCAATCTCTAGAAACACAAAGAAAGGAAGAAAGGAGAGGAGAGAGAGAGAGAGAGAGAGAGAGAGAGAGAGAGAGAGAGAGAGAGAGAGAGAGAGAGAGAGAGAGAGAAAGGAAACCACAAGGACAGAAAAAATGCCTTGAGAGCATTGCAGAAGTTAGTAAGACCTCACCCACTGCAGGCTTAAAGGTACAGAAGCGTCAACTTTTCACTTGAGAAGAAAATCTCTGGATTCCCTGCTCTAAAAGGGCTACCATGTGTCCTGGCTGCCAGATGTGGAGCTATGGGACCGAATGGTTGTCCTACTAACCAGCCTTGCTTCTGTCCTCTACTTTTCTATCCCCCTATTCCTCCCTTTGAGAATGGGGATATTTACCC
Organism: Dinomys branickii; assembly: GCA_004027595.1. Lineage (NCBI taxonomy): Eukaryota > Metazoa > Chordata > Mammalia > Rodentia > Dinomyidae > Dinomys > Dinomys branickii. The sequence continues at coordinate 103,237 of PVLD010003595.1, forward strand.
TGTGCCATTATACCTTAGTGTTGTATAGTTTATTTTCTATTTTATAAATGTTCACAGCTGAGAGTTTGCCTTGAGACTCAGAGCAGACTTTGATTTGGAATTGTAGCAGTGGCACTGGAACAGTTGAATCTTTGGGGAAGCGGTTACTGTATATCATTTTTATATAGGGTAATATGTCACATCTGGTGGAATTATGATCTTGTGTTTATTTGGAGGTTAAATATGGTTTAAGGAGAAATATCTGGGTACCAAGCTGACAAGGGAAGAGATGTGACAGTTAAGGTAAAGCATCAACTTGATGGGCTTGGAAGCCATCCAGACAATTTGTAAAGCATGCTTCTGTGTGTTTCTGGATGGGTCAAGAACTCATGACTTTTGGATCTATATCTTGGGACCCTCACACCTTTCTCTCTGGCACTGTTCTGCTCTGCTTCTGGGCTTCAAGAGACTCATTGCTCTGCCATGTCCTTCCAGCATCATGTTTCTGCCTTGTAACCAGCCAGCCATGGACTGAATTCCCTGAAATAGTAAGCCAAATAAAAACTTCCTTTAAATTGAGAGTGTTGGGCATTGTGACCCAGCAATAGGAAAATAGACCAATACACTCCTAGGCTTATAATGCTTGTTGCATATCAGGAAGTCTTCTGAGAATTTTACATTTAATATTTCACTTATCACTCCAGTTCCTCAGGAAGGTTTTATTACATTTGTCATGTTATAAATGAATAAACTGACATTAAGAATGATTAAGTAGCATGAATATATTCACAGAATTAATAAGCAGCAGTAAGAAACACACATTTAGGCAGTCTAGCTCTAAAGTATGTGTTTAACAATAAAACCATACTACTATTATAGCAAAAATAAACAGCATTTACTTAGTACTAACTATATGACAGGAAATGTTCTGTCATTTTCTCACACTAGTTTATTTAATGCCCACAATGAACCTATGAAATACTAAGGTAATTTTTTTAGATGAAAATATTGAACCATGGGAAGGTTCAGTAAAATTAGACTCCTGTATAACAAACTGACACGGACCTATTATTTTGTAAATAATGGAATTTGTCTAACTGTTCTGGATTCCAGGAAGTCCAAAAGTAAGGTGCTAGCCAGCTCAGTATCTACTGAGGTTTGTCCTGCTGATTCATAGAAGATATTTGCTGGGTCCTTACATAGAAGAAGTGGTAAATATGTGTTACAGGATCTTTTCATGTTCAGTGGTACTGCATTACTCTTCACTGATTGGTTCCAAGAAGTGTAGTGAATACCCAAAATGACAAATGCCAACCAAACTGTTTTAGGATAGCAAGTCATGAGTCAATCAACACTGTCAAATTCTAGCTTGCATTCTGATGAGTCTCAAAACAGACTGTGAGCAAGATTTGACTGTGAAAACAGCAATTCTTATCAAGAAGTTCACCTTTCATGAGTTAATCAACTTCTAAAGTCTCCAGATTTGAATACAATCACATATGCAATTAATCTTCAACCTATGAATTTTAAAAAACGTAGATATTCATGCCATAGCAGAGGTTAAGTGAGTGACCTGAGTTACACAGCTAGAAGCTGCAAGCTAGAAGTTGTTTTCTGGAGATCACATTCTTATTTTGTTTTACCTACTGAGATTGGACAGAATATCTGAAAGCAAAGGCAAGAGAAAATATCAAAGAAGACGCTGGGCTGTGGAGACAGTAATAAAAGAAAGATGATGTCATAAAAATATACATATTAGAAAAAGTAGCCTCTATGTGTACAAAAGTCAGATTATATGCAGAAAGGGTTATTATATGATGGTAAGCATTTTCAGCCACAAGATTTGATAATCCTATAGTTGCATTGCTTTACAATATATTCTCAAAGCATAAAAAGCAAAATTCAATGGAATAACAAGGTGAAATTGACAGGCTTATAGCAGTAATACAATAACTAAGGAAACTTCCAGAAACTGAGACATCAATATTGCAAAAAATGAATAAAAGAAAGGCAAGTAAAGTTCAAAGAGGTGACATGAAAATTTAGGGTGATATTATATGCAGTTGTAAGTCCAGAAACAAAGTAAGAACTCCTGATCCTTGCTTAATTCTGACATGATTTTTGAACCACCCTTTCACTATACACTGACTTGCCTCAATACCATTCTTTAAAAACTTAGGTAAACCATATTTAGGGGACAAGGGAGCTTCTGTCACATGTCTGTTGGCAGGGAAAAGTGAATATCTTTTTTAAAAGGTGATCTCAAAGGGTAATATTCACTTTTGTGCCAGAGCCCTTCACCCTCTGCCCATGCTCAACAACAAGGAGAAAAGATATTAACCTAAATATCCCACCAAACAACTTTTCCACTGAGGCACATCTTAGCATAAACCTTTGTCTTTGGAATTCTTTGATACACATTTATAATAGAGGCTTTATTAAGTGGAATGGGCTGCCTGTTTTAGGTGTAATTAAGGTCTAAAGTAATAAAGCAATGGAATTAGTCAGAGAGTGAGATATTATCTGTTTTCAAAAGAGGCTGAACTAGAGAAAAAGGTTTGTTTCAGTTCCAGCTGTCATGACAGCCCAGTTTAACAGGATTTTACCAGAGTTCTGTCCATTAAGTGACATAGTGGTCTATCGGTCATTGGCTACTTTTCTCTTTCCTCTTTTCTACCTGCATCTTTTGTGATAACACAGCTTTACTTTCCCTGTAATTCCACCTCCCATAACACTTGGGAGTCTTAGTTGTGATCTCTCATGACCTTTGTCACCAGCTACTAACTGCCCAAGACATTCCTTTTTCCCCAAGTATCTCTAAAAGTGGGCATCAGACTTTCCACCTCAGAATATATTTTTATCTGAGACTATCTCACAGGCGACTCTCCAGCCTATTGATGAGTAGCCTATTGATGAATACCTATGGATCAGGCACCTGTACTGTTACCCTAGGCAAGAAAGTCAGGCAAGCAAATCCTAGAACGCATACAGTCAACCAAAGTTATTCTCTTTTCCTGTGAAAATGTATTGTTTTATATGAATGTAGTTGTCCACTAAAGAACATTTACCTACACAAGTAAAATATGATACAAAACTATTCTTAAAGAAATGCAGAAATTTTTTTCATACTACTAATGCTTCTGGAATCAGTTCATTTTCTACCCCACAATTATTTCTCAAGGAATAATCTGTATTACCATATTATCATCATAGAAGACTATTAGAAGCATATCACTGCCTATTATGACAGTGATTCCAAAATTTCAAAGTAGATAGAGTAATTCAAAAGTCCTAATATTTTGCTATTTCTATCAAACACACAAGATCAAGTAGAAAATAATCAAGATGACTAAGTTGTGATATTTGCCATCTTTTTAGAATTTAGAAGAATGTTTCAGATTCATACTTTAATTTCTCTCAGATCCCAGAAATACTAAACACAAGTTTATGAACATGAAAACCAGTGTTAAATTCAAATGGGTGATGGGAAGTAAGGTGAGTGGGGTAATGATTCCTGGCAAACAGCCACATCACATGTTTCCTTTCATGTTGGAGTCCCTAGAGGGCAACAGATGCATAGGAAATGGGCTTTGACTGAACCAATAGACACCCAGGTCACCATCTTGAGGTGCATCCACAGTGACAGTGCTGGAAATGAGCCATAAGCTCCAAAGACTCCAAACTGTCTCAGAGCATTTCCAGAATTGTACCAAGAGCATTTTGCAATACCATAAAAAAGATGAAAGATTTTTTTACATGAAAAAAGTGAGACGTCACCAACTAATATGAAAACAAACATGGAAATCCACTGTTTCTTTTATAAATCTCCTTCTGTGCACATAATTTTCCACACTTCCTGCAAACCTCCCATTGATGTTTGCAAAGGAAGAGGTTGCTGCTTCATGCATTTCCTTCTGGATTTTCTGTTTACCTCTTTTACCAAGCCCAGGCTTCAAAGAGTGGTTTCTTCCCTAAACAAAGAAGGTCTTTGGCTGGTACAACATAGCTAGACTGCCAGATGCTGATAGACTGAAAGGCTACAAGTCTGCAATGAAGCAACAATAGGGCTCCATGACCTTTAGCACCTCCCCTGGTTGTCTGACCCATCCTTTGTCTCTCACTTTTCATTTGGGATATGTTACCTACAGTTCCTTCAAAAACCCAGGATCACTTTAATATGTTTCTATTGAAGTTAAATTCCCAATTTCAGATCCTCTCAGGGAAAGTTAAATTGTTTTTAACATATTCTTTCATCCTCACAAAGACTGTCACATATATACCCATTAGAATATAACCTTTCATTTCTAAGAACTTGTCTCCAGCTGAATATTCTCAATTCCTGACTGCTAAAATAGGAAAAATAATAATCATATTACTGAGCCATTCTGACAGGCTCACTGAAAAATTTCCCGTTTGCATAGTACATAGCAACAAGTGGCCTGTTAAATGATGACAAATCCTTTAGATTATGGCATTAGACCTTTAACCTTTTGACTTTAGGTTGTATCCAGGGAGCAGTCAGAGAGAAAGAATGCAATAAACTGCTTGTAATCTAGTGGTCTCAAAAGAAATTACATCAAAACCAGCTGTTACACCACCAGTCATTAAAGACTGACAACATGTTAACTAAAATACGGCCATTATATTGAAAAAGACTTTTTCTCCCCACCCACTGCCAAAGTATTAGAGGTCTCTTGCCTTACTTAATAGCATCAAAAAATGCGCATGCCACAGAACCAGCTAACCACTTAAATGAGCAAGCAGTCAGTTGCCTTTGATTGAAAATGCTTTTTTTTTTTTTTAAATTTTCAGTGTGTTTGAGGGATCTGACCAATTTTGAACACTGTGGTTTACACATCTTGGCAGCTAGAATAACTTTTCTTTGGATTTTTAAAAAATGTGTTCTTGTAAGATTGCACCTGTCTTTTTCCCTCCCTCTTTCAATATGAAGGAAGTTGATGTGGGGATTTTAATCATAAAATACAATTCCCCAGGTATCATTTTCCTGCTTCCTTCTGCTTGAAATGTTGAAGGACTTTGAGGTGGAAGTCACACTGGTCTGTGTCTGACAACCAATGACATGTCAAAGCTGTGCTATAAAGGCTTGAAATGTAGTGCACATCTTTCTGAGGATTGTCATATAGCCAGACCAGCATTTAAAATACAGCTAACAGCACTGGTAGCCTTTAAAGATGAGAGAATCTGTGTGGGAAGCACAAAGTATGGATGAAAACATGCAGTGGAAAAGATATTGCTCCGTGCCTGCTGCCTGTAGAGAGTACAAGGGCCCCCAAAGAAACTGAGATGACTTTCCCTACCTGGAAAACCAAGCTTTTTGAGCAAGAGAAAAAAAACCAGTAATGCAAAGTATGAATTCAGCAATGGCAGTGCTTCTGAGGCCCCTCTCTCGCTCTCCTTCCTTCCCTCTTCTCCTTTTTCATTTTTTCTTCTTCTTTTTCTCCTCTTCCCTCTCTCTCTCTCTCTCTCTCTCTCTCTCTGTGTGTGTCTCTCTCTCGTAAGTTATACCCCATTACCAAAAAGCTCCTTGTTGAGATCCGTGTCCTAATTCAAGCTCTAAAGCCTTCTTAGGACTTCAACACTAACCTCTCCTTTGATTTTTTTAGCTGGATCTATTTAAATTTAAAGCAGATGGAGCTAGAACTTAAATATCCATTTCAGATAAAAATAACTAGTATATGATTTTATGCTAACAATAAAGAATTTTAATACCGCAGATCCAGGACCAAGTCTAAGCCCAGCAGGAGAGCTGAGGGGCTTTCCTCTTCCTTAGGCATCAAGCATGTAACCTTCTATGCTCCTGTTTGTTCATTTGTGAGCTACATAATTGTCAACCAGCAGTCAACCTCAGCAGCAGGACTGGACCTCAACTGAATGTAGGGCAGAGCGTAGGTTCTTACTTATTATTTCCAAGTTTTGGGAGGTTAAATGAAGGGCAGTGGCCCCATATTTGAATCCTGGCTCATCTACCTGTCCTGTGCTCTTGGCACAACTCTAGGTGTCTGCTCTCACAGTGTAAAAGGAATTTTTAAGGCCAATGCTCTCAAATTTCACAGACGGATTTTCTTGAATGAAAATCCAAGTAATAATATACTTGCAATTGCTCCATCGAAGATAAAGGGTGATGTACATAGAAACTAATGCCTTGTCGCTCCCTTCTGCTGTCTACCTCTCGAGCTGGGTGAGGGTCTGCCTACTTCCGCGGTGCAAGAGGTCCTTACACAGAAACCCTATTCACACCCCAAAATAGTCACTGGTGAGTGAGCTATGACCGATGCCTACATGTTATGGCCCTTTAATATCTGTAATAGTAATACATTTAACGCTATCAACCAAATAAAATTGCCTCACCAATGAGTTGTTTTTGTATTTTTAGAAAGCACAATTCATGGCCCTCTAGATTTACCTCACCTTGTTAATCCACAAACACGTTCTCAAAGAAGTTCCAATGCTTACGAACATGCCGTTGTATGTTGCCTCTTTTCCCCTGTTAAGAAAGAGCAGTTCTCTATACACATGGGGTGATTGTAAAATACAGTGACTGTTTACATTTTTAAAAATGATTACAGTAGAAGTCACATTTCTATTAATCTTAGTCAAAATACTCCTTGATTCAAATACACTTATGCCATCAGTCTTGCCACATTCTAAAGAAGCGCTGGAAGTCCTCTTTCGTGTCTTTACAAGGGGTGATGAAAACAGGATGAAAGCTGCGGCCCAGTGCCGTCCAAAGGAAAGGCGGGTGGTGCGTCCTCATCTACCTTGTTTACCATACCTAGCGCCATGAGACTTCTGGCTCTTTCATAAAGTGAATACAATCATGAAAAGTAAATATTTTGCATTGAATCAGGACATCAAGGCAACCGTGACAACACAACAAAAGACCATCACGAAAGACGATTCCAGAACTGCTTCAGAAAGAGATCAGAATAACGGGATAAGTACCAAAGAAAGGGGGAGCATTCTGAGAGGGATTAATGACAATATGTCTTTTATTGCAATAATATTTTTTAAAAAATTAAATGCAGACGAGCTGATTGTGATAGCACATGTCGATAATCCCAGCATAGGGAAGCTGCGGCAAATACATTGCCATGAATTCAAGGCCAGCTGGGCTACATAACGACATTTTACCTTCAAAAACGAAAATAAAATTAAACATAGATCATAATTTTTTGTCACATCATGTACTGAACATATATTTTCTTTCTATGAAAAATTTGTATACTGACATACTTTTTTAGGAAAGCTTGTATTGAATATGAGTGAATATATTTTATCTCTTTTGGAGACTTTCTGCTCACTCAAAGGAAAGCTTGATTTGTCTCAGAATGGCCTTCTATTATTCACAGAAATAAGACAATGGTCTGGAAATTCACCTACCATTAACATGCCTAATTGGGCCAGTCATGGACAAATGACCTTAGTTACTCAATGAGATATTACCTGAATTATGGAATTAAAGTTTAAAGACTATTACTTACTTAGACTGTTTCTACATATTGGAAAATTAGAACATATAAATGCATACACTATGAGAGACATCTGTAGAAGTAGAGAAAGATGGAATGCAAAGAGGGGGAAAAAAGGAAGAACACATTCATGAAGAAGCTAAAATGAGAGGGTTCCTTCCCCTCTGTATCACAACTTTTCATGAGGTGCAAGAGAAGTGCTGCCATCTGTTTCAAAAGATATGCCTATATCTGTATTCAAAACTCCAGTTTTGGTTCTTGTTAGACCTTATCAAGTTGATTCATCTTAGACACAGTGTTCCAGTGCAATTTTTGTATTAACTAATCTGTGCAAGATATTTTAATAGTCTGACAAAAGCGAAGAAAATAGAAAGACTAAGTAGGGAAGAAATTGACATGAAATTTTATGTACTTAAGCTAATAATTAACACAGGAATGAAAATTTGCTGCAAAATTTGATATTAAATTCTTTGTGTTAGAAACTCACCCTTTGTAGTAGGGTAGATGTTGATCTCAGCTAACAATCAGACCAGATGACCATCAGGTATTTGTGATATCATTTTCAGATGCTACTTTTGACTTAATACACACACACACACACACACACACACACACACACACACACACACACTCACACACACACTCACACACACACTCATTACCACTTACCACTTTCACTCACCCCTCCCACTAAAATAAAACCCAGCTGGTCTCAGTCTCAGAACCCCTCAGACAAGTAGCTAATTCTAGGGCTGGATCAAAGAACTTAAAAATTGAATCAAATATCTTGCTTCAATACAAAGAGTCAGAAATATGGCAATCTGACACAAGAACAGAAAAATCTATGTGCAGAGCTCCCACTAACTAAATGTCCAACAGTTTGTTAGCTAAAACAATTAAGTACACTGATGAATTTTAGAATATTTAAAAATAGGAATTTATAAGCCCATGCCATTAATTAAAATGATTCTTCTCAAGGCTATACTTTCAGTAATCATTTATACATTTGGCTAAAGGGATTCTTGCTCAAAGTTGAATGCCAAGGATGGACTCATAAACTCAGAAAGTGATGAAGTTGAAAAATCAGTAATTTGTAAAAATCATAGTAAAGAATGAGTGAGACAAACATAAATGATAGATTTGAATATAGAATGAAATCATGACAAGGAGCAAGATACTTGCTGATGTCTTAAATTGTGTCTCCACATATTGCTCACTAATGACAATGAGGGCACAAACAGGAATAATACAGAGAAGAAATCAAAAGTATTGACCACGTGATTAACAGTGCTCTCATGAAGGAAGGACAGACGGACATCAAACATCTCCCAGATGTACTTACTACTCTGCTCCTTCTCAATGGACACATCTTCACTTACACAGAGTAATGACCAACAATAACACACCAGGTCTGAAGTTTCATAAAGAAATAACACACTCAAGCTCAAAATGAGCGATGTTCTATTTTTAAAACCATGTGAGGCATCAACTTCATCTAAAATGAAGAAAAGCTGTGAAAATGTTATAAATTAAAGAGGACAAAAGAGACATGACAATTGCATGAGTTACTTGACCTGGGATCCTTTCCTGGCGGATAAGCAGGTTGTAAAGAGCATTACAGGATAAGTTTTTAAAGCTGGAAAATGAACAATAAGCTGAAGTACTACGTTAGTATTAAATTTACTGAGGTTGATCTTATACTTGGATAGGTGAGAGATTATACCTACTAAGACATACACACTGAAATTGGTAAGAATAAAGAGTCATTTACTCTCACAGAAATGTTTAGAAAATATTACAGATCGATTGATAGGTAGATAGGTAGGTAGAAGACAGGCAGATAATGGATAGGTAGGCAGGTAGGTAGGTAGGTAGGTAGGTAGGTAGAACAAATAATAAAACAAATAGGGCAAAAATGTTCACATAGGTTATTCTGGGCAAAAGTTTTATGAGTGTTCTTTGAATGATTTTCATCCTTGGACTTTTTCTGTAAGTTTGAAATTATTTCCAAATAATTTATTTGAAGGTTTAATACGTTAAAAGTATCTGTGCATGGACCAGAATGAAACTATGGAAAATGTCCAGATAGATCTCAGACTGTTCTAAGACATATAAATAGGTATTTTTAAAAAGTGTTTTATGTCTAAACAAATTTAAAACGTGTTTTTTTTAAAACACAAGGTTTCTCACTGAGGAGCTTCTGATAAGCTTCCTTGTGTGCCTGTTCAGAGATTGTGAGTCTCCAGGAAAGCTCTGTAGCTTGCAGTAACTTTCCAAATAGGTCCAGGCATTGTACTCCTCTCCTCTTATCTGGTCTCCGTTCTCTACGGATAGGGAACTGGAACTTACAGACAGTAGGGATTTTTTGTTTTGTCCAAGGGGATATAACTTGTGAATAAGAATTAAAGTATATTACCTAACACCTCTAGAATATTCGCTATGTACTGGGCTTTGAAGGAATTTTCATTGTCACAAACCTAAAAAGTAGAAACTACTATCACTTCCATTTAAACAGAGATAGGAGTCAGGAAGTCATGTGACTTGCCCACATTCACACGTATACCACCAGGAGATTGACTTGCATCCAGCCAGACTGGACATGGAAACTAAGAGTTTAATCTCTACATTATCAAATCAAGTTGGGGTCAAAGCTTAGCCCTTTCACTCTGAATCTGCACCACTCCCTTGGTGGGTGTCACTGTATAAAACGATGAAACTGATTGTCTGTTTTAGTTTCTAGAGTCATTTGAGGTTAGCCACAGCCTGTTAATTACTGTGGTCTTCCACTTATATACGCTTCATTTTTGTATTTTACACTGAAAAGTAAATTTCTTATTTTCCTGTTATGTACATAAATGACAACTATCACGGTGAGCATTAAATTAAGGATACACTTTACCTTAAATAATTTTAATTTCTGCTTCATTTGTGTACTTTCCAAATCTCTGAAATCTCACATTGGTCTCCCAGTTCCAGAGACTCTAAAGTGTTATTGTTCTTATTAAGTAGCATTTTCTCAGCACTTTATCTCACCACGTGTTTACAATCAGTTTTATTGATTGTTCTTCACAAAAACCTCCTTGTGTACAACACTTTGCTAAATCCTCTGAATACACCATAGATGAAAATGATTTCAAGCAAGTGCGGCGGAGCTTTGTCTACATTTGCGTATCCTCTACCAGGTGGTACAATTAGCAATGACTGGCAAGGGCAAAACCCAATAAACATGGCCAACAAAATCACCGCCAATTCAAAAACATTGACAGAGCTAGAGCAGAAAGCTGCTGAATCATGTTTTTGTGCAAAGAAAAATTGTACAGAAAAGCATTTTTTACTACTGATTAGTTCCTGAAGTTAGTTGCACATCAGCCTAATTTTCTCTCCACTTGTAAATTTCAAGTATCCTCACTGTAGGCCAGCCTTCTAATTTCTATTTTAATGGAAATCCTGAGCAGCTCCTTACTTTGATATGTATTGCAATAACACTGCTTGAGAGGAAGAACATGGATCTGTTACTTTATAATGAAGAATTATGGTGTAGACAGCAATGCTTGTCTTAGCGACCACTGATGTAGAAATTGACAGCCCTCAGCGGCCATCTCCTCTGCTCAACTTGACTGGTAAATGCTCCAGCTAAGTGACAGTTTGCCGGCATGCAAAGCCACTAGACATGCACAGCTAACTGAGCATCGACAAGAACAAAGTTGTGGATCTCGGTTACTGTTTATTTTACCAGTTTAAGTTTATCCATCAAAATCTATGAGGAGTAGAGTCAAGCCATTGAGTACAGGTGAACTTAGACATGAGCTGTTTGTAAAGAACAAAACAAAGAATAGACATTACCCTTAATATTTAAGTTATAAGCCATGACATGATTAATTAAAGCTGTATCTGTGTCCAGTGATTAGACCAACCCCTACCAAGATCAAAGTCTAATTCTGGGACAGTTTGTGCTTCTCTTTCCAGCCTGTCTACCATCTTTTCAAAAACACTGAGCATCCATGAGTTCCTGCCTCCATGGCTCTCAAAATAAAAAACGTTCCACAATTTAGTCATTACAAATTGCGCTGCTATGAACATGGGTGCACATATATCACAGTGATATGTTTTCAGATCTTCTGGGAAAATACCCAGAAGGGGAATAGCTGGTTTGAATGGAACCTCTAGACCTAGTTTGTTAAGAAATCTCCAAACTGCTCTCCACAGTGGTCTCACCAGTCTGCAATCCCACCAGCAGTGCAGTAGAGTCCCTATTTCTCCACATTTGTTATTGGATGATTTCTTAATACTGGCCAATCTTACTGGGGTGAGATGAAATCCCAATTTATTTGCATTTCTTGAATGACTAAAGATGTAGAACATTTTCTCATGTATTTATTTGCCATTTGTATTTCTTTATCTGAGAAGTGTGTATTCATCTCAGATGCCCATTTCTGGATTGGGTCTTTGAATTTGGACAGGTACATGTTTTTTAATTCTTTGTATGATTATACTGTCATTGTGCTATTTTGTGTCTCTTTGTTAATGCTTTCCTCTTTTTTGTTTTTCTTTTACACTTTAAAAAATAAAAAAAATTATATATAAAAAAGAAAAGGAAGGGATAATTATGTATGTATGTATGTATGTATATGCAGCATATCTAACATAGTTGTACTACTGACTTATGTCACTTTATTGTAAGGAATAGTTAATGATTATTTGTTTGATTAATTTTACATGTCTATATTTGTTTTCCTGAGTATACACTTTGAAGTTATCAATATGTCATACAACCATTGTTAATTCCATCACCTTGTCTATAATTCAGTTTTGATTGTACTATTCTTGTGCTACTTTGTGTCTGTTTGTTAATTTGCTTTTGTTCTTTTACTTTTAAAATAAAAGTGTCATAAAATGAAAAAAAAAACTAATGTTCCTTATAAACATGGTGTCTTAGTTACTTTTCTCTCATTGCTGAGACAAAATACCCAATATCCAACATTAAAGAAGGAAAGGTTTATTTAGCTCATAGTTTGTGGAGGTTTCAGTCTATAATCAGCTGGCTCCAAGGCAGGGTAGACGGTGAGGGACAACATTTCAAGAAGGCAGAAGACAGCGAAAACAAGAGCCAAAATAGGGCTCTTTTCCTCCCTCATGCTGTGTGCAGGCTACCCACCCTAGGGTGAGTGTAGCGCTCACACCATCTCTGTGCCCTCCTCTTGCACAGGATGAGGATGTTTACAAAGTGAGGCCCCTGACACCCTGCTGAGTTGCTTATTCAAACTTCTAAACTTCTCATGGCGACAGAATGAATCAACCATTACAACATCCTAGGACATAAACAGCCCCCTTAGGGCATGTCCTCTATACACTAGGATGTAGAACTGCTGAGTCACTTAGTCAAGCTTCTAAACTTCTTTCACCTTGACACAATGTATCAACCATTACACGTGGGTATGCCAGGATCATTGCAATGTGAGTCTTTGACTCTTTGATGAACAAACAGTAGGGGAACCCCTGGATTAAATGAAATTTCCATTTTCAGATTTTTGAGACATCTCCATACTGATTTCTGTCAAACATGTACTAAGAAAAGAAAAGAAACAGGAAAGAACCTAGTGCTCTCCAATGTCCTGTTCTCCTTTCCTTTCCCCTTTCTGAAATCTTAATTGCCTGCCCATCTTTTGACAACTGTCTACTCTTTCTTTTTCAGTTTGCTTAGGCATCGCCCCTTCTTTTCGAACATTCGCAGACCTCCAGCTTCTAGACAGATGGTTATCCTCTCTTCAATACCTGTTTTGTTCTTTTGATTTTTTATACTGTTGCAGGCATCCAATGTATTTGTCATGATTTTTTTTCAAGTATATATCATCCCATAAACCATGAGCACTGTTGAAAATGCACAGCATCGATGTCCTAGTCTTCCTCTTATCCAAGGGCCTCCTGGTATAGTGATGTAGGGAAGGACATCAATAGATACAAAATGATCCATTGCACTTTGACAAGGCCTACCTAGGAGATTTAATAATGAACCAATAAAAAGTATGTTTTGAACAATATGCTATGATATTAATGAACAGAATACATTATTTTTATAGCATCTAGAGACTTTTATTTAAAAAACTGAACAGCTTGGAAAACAAGAAAAAGAAAGTAACAAATCACTAGCTATCTAGTTATCCAACAATAAATTGATGTACATACATATCTGTATGCATTTATAGACATAGGTATAATATACAATTCTAACAGTCAGTGGTTTCATTTTACATAAGCTCTTATGCAATCTAATTTTAAACAAAACCATACACATGGATAGTGTTCTCTATTAATCATATCAAGGAAATTTCATTCTAGCTGTAGAGTCATTGGTAATATGAATAAAACATTTTAGCCTATTTATGGGTATTGACACACATTTGGTTTTTCATTGTGAATATCATTAAGACAATGATTTTGTTAAAATATTTATTTCAACTTTGGAACACTTGGTAACATACAGTGGTATTGCCATTGGGGAAGACAGTAGAGTAGTTTCTCTAAAAATTAAAAATAGAGCAAACACATGATCCAACAACTCCACCTGTAGGTAAGTAATTGAAGAAATTGAAAGCAGAGTGTCACAGAGCTATCTGTACACCCATGTTCCCTGAAGCACTGCTCACAGGAGGTAAAATGTGGAAGCAATTCAAATATACAAGAGCAGATAAATGGGTAAGCAAAACGAGGTACATACATTCGTTGGAACATTATTCAAAATTAAAAAGGAGGAAAATTCAGAATCGCATTATGACATGAATGAATCCTGATAACACTATGCTAAATGAGGTATGCCAATCACAAAAACATAAGTACTGTATGATTCTACATAAATGAGATACTTAGAGTGGTCAAAAATCATAAAGACAGAAAGTAGATGGAGGTTTCCAGCAGCTGAGCAACAGAAGGATGAGGAACTATTGTTTAACAGCTAGAGGATTTCAGTTTTCCAAGATGAAAGGAATTACAGAGATGGTTGGCACGATGATTGCACACTGTTGTGAATGTATTTTATACCACTGAATTGTGCACTTGAAATGGCTACAGTAATACATTTTATGTTATATGGATTTTATCCCAATTAAAAAATTGAAAGACAAATATGTATTACAATTATTAGTGAGATCAAGTACCTCTTTGGGTTCATTGTTCATTTGTATATTCTCCTTTTAATATACTGTTGAAACTTGTGGTTCCAGGGCTCTGGCAAGCACTTCACAAAGGATAATTAGCACTCCTAACATAAAGAAAAAACTTGATGTTGGAACATCATATATGAAATCAAGAGATGAAGGAGAGCTTTTTGCTTAATGTATGTTTAAGCACCCACAGAGCATAGACCTCCATGGGCCCTTGCTGAAAAGTATAATAGCAGTGTATCATATGTTTAAGTCATAGACTTAGGCTTCTCTTCAGGTTGTATTTCCATTGTGAGATCTGGAATTTGGAAAATTAAGGTATGTGTCAATGATGCTTTTAGTCTTTTCTTCAAAGTACCTCCTTATCATGCTCACTCAAAAAATACTTATGATTAATTTATCATACACATTTTATTCATGGTTCATATGTCATGATGTTGTCTTTTTTCCAATAGGAATTTTAAATGTACATGTTTGAATATAATTTTGTATATCTAAAATTCTAATTTGAAAATCAGTTTATTTTCTGAATATTTTTTGGCCTTTATTTAACTAAAATAGTTGGCACCATTTATTTCCCAAACCATACTCTCTGTTCTGGAGTGCTTTAATCCTATGAGATAAAAATAAGACAGTTTCAATTATGAACCTAAGTGCACATCTGTATACCCGTTTTGTGGCACAATTCACAGTGGCTTTGTTGATCTCAAAGGTTCTAAAAAATTTTGATTTTTATGCTATAAACACCATTATTGTAAGCTATTGAAAGACTGTAGGTGAGAGTCTGAGTAGTGTTGTTTCTAAGCAAAGATGGAAAAGCAAAGTTTCAGGATCAGTTTTTGTCAGATATGTGAACACCCGTTCTATAGAATTCAGCTCCTGTTTTGACAGCTTATTGAATACTCTCTCAACTTTTTCTGCCTGGTAATGTCTCCCATTAATTAATAACCATTCTATGTTCACAGTTTTGATAGAACAGCAGTGGTTGTTCACACAACAATCATAATCATAATTGTATGGGTGTGTACTTGGTTCTGTTACAAATAAACTTCAGATGTGGCCCCGAAAGAAAAGTCAATGGAACTTTAAAAGTTAAATTAAGTTTTGTGATAGAAGTCAGAACTCTGTTTGCATTTCACCCTCTTCTTTCTTTCCTTGTGGTAATGTCAAACTCTGCGACACGTCTTCTCGCCGTGTCTTTCCTTTTTTATTTTTGTATGACTAAGGCTATAAGAACCACATTTTAAAATTTTAATACACTTAGAAAACAACATTTTGTAACTTGTTGGATTTGGGGAGCAACTTTTTACAACAATGCAAATAACAGTCATCAAAAGACGTCATACCTTTTCCTTTACAGTGCAATTCAGTGGTATAGCCTCTCAACATTTTTAAAGTTTGCAAGGCTATTGCTCCAAATTATTAAAACACACAAAAGTATTAAGATCTACAGAAATGACTGTAATCAAATTTTACTGGAGAAATTGAGGATGGAGAAATGTACAGACCGTCACACAGCTTTCTAAAAGTTATATATATACATTAATACAAATTTGACAATTGAAAACTCTTGAAAAAACAGTTGCAATATTTATACAAACACATCTGAGAATTTTGTGTTTTTCTTTAAGGTTTCTTATTTGTTGCAAATATTTTTCCACATTTCATAAGCCTGGGATCATACCGTAAGCATTGCCCTATGCTATTATATCTTTTTTTGAAACCATTATTTCAATTTATGCATAAAATACTGTTAAACACATTAAGTAAACATTAATGGTTTGCTGAATTATTCCCCTATCATCAAGCATTTGTGTATTTTCCTATTTAGAAAATGTAAATAATACTATGGAAAACACATGCCTATAGTCATATTCTTAAACTTAGACCTGGTGCTTTAGATAAGGATCTAAATGTGAAATTATGGGCTCAAAAGATATAAATATATGTGTGTTTATATGGCTGTGTATACAGACTTCTGTTTACCCTTAAATAGAAAATGTGTACAGCATATATTGTGTACATATATGTGTGTATTTATATATATATTACATTTGTGTATACATGTACACATATACACACAGAGAAAGGAGAGACATACAGGATTAATTTGCCTTCTAGCAGACATATATAAATTGAATTTGAAATTTCATAGAACTGTTGCAAGCATTTGAGGTTGTAATTCTTTTTCATCTTATTTGGCCAAAAATTGGAAGTTATCTAAATATCCAATTTTACATTTACTTGATTATCAAATATATTTTAATATTGTGTGTTTATAGAATACAGATTTAACTTAAATATAATTATACATTCAATAAGCAAGAAAGATGAAAATTGAAACAATAGTTTTAAAATAAAATATGATTAAAATTGCAGTTAAAATTACTGAAGCTTGCTTGTCTTACTCATAAAGTAAATCAAAGATTACTTCTATGTGTGAGTTCACTTAGAATAATAAAAAGGAATCATTTTCAAAGCAGCTGTCCAGAAACAAGTTTTCCCTAGTTATTTGGCCAGCTGCTTCACTCCAAAAATAATTTTTGTTTTATATTAGGATTGAGGATCTCTTTCCTTTTTCTAGTAAGATATGAAGGAAAAAAGAAGTCAAGGCTTCATACAAATAAAAATAATGACAAGTGTCTTTAAATAGAGTAATATAAATCTTTAGTTTTAGTGATTATGGGTTATTACAGAATAGAAAAAAAATCAACTTTTTGCAGGGATTTTCAACAGTTTTAAAGAATAACCTTTGTTTTAATATCATGGCCAGGTAAGGAAAATATATGCAAGTAGAGGAACAGCAGTGATGAAAGACAACGAAAAGAAGGTAGAAATTAAAAGGAGAGGGTCAGGTAGAGAAAAGAAGTACCGGTTTAGACACAGAAAGGGAAAAACACAGTCATGCAGCAAGGAAAGGAGAGAGGAGCAGTTACAGGCTGCAGGGAGCGCAAGTTCCAGCCAGAGGAAGTGCGTGGGCTCCCACTGCGGAGTGGCTGGGACGCTGACCCCTCACTGCTGGCTTTTGTGATCGCTGCTTCCAGTGCAGACCGCATCAGAACGCAGGTGAATTGCTGGTCATTAGCCGCATGAGATCATTTTTCATAAATCTGTGGAAGGAAACATTCAAAGAATGACTTCACTCACTGAGGCCAAAACCACTTGTTCAGGAGTATGGCTGAGAAAAACGAGGAGTGATCTCCACGCTTGTATCAAATTCAACTTTGGGATCCTATGGAGATCCAACCTCAATAATTCCTAAGGGTTATTGTCCGCCCCTCCCACCCCGGCACAGTTCTCTACACAAATATCTTCTGGGTACCTGTCATGGCCTAATTTCTCTAATACAAAGGAAATGATTTTCCCACCAGCAAGGAACAATAGAGATGCATGGTTTTGTTTTATACTTCGCATTAAGTACATTTTTACAGAGAGTATGTCTGCCGTCTTTCGCAGGGAAGTCACCAGAAAGACCTTGTTTTTCTTGCATTCATGCGGTGTGCCATTCTTGGGGGGGAACTGTAGGTGTTGCTGCAGCTACACAGCTGAAAGAGCTGAACTAGGCTTCAGTTCTTTGGCTTATTGTAACAGTTCTATTTCAGCTCTGTCCTCTTCTTCCCACTAGAATTCTGTACCCTACCATGTGTTTGGCTATGCTGCATCCTCCAGTTCTTCACACTAAATATACTCTCAGAAGCCACGAGTGAAACTGGCAGATGAGTCATTGTCTCTGGAAGACTCAGCGTGGTGGTGGACAGCTTGTAAACTGGACCAGATCCAGTTGGATAAGGGAAGTAGAGGCAACAGTAGTTGGTTCATTGTGTTCTGCAGAGGGAGGGAACACAGGGTGGGGGTGGGTGTTTCAGAGCAAGTGAAAGCAAATGCTCATGTTACACTTTACATAAAAATTGGTTAAACAGACAATACTCTAGAGATAATGCTCTAAAGCTTAGAATTGGTGTTCATCACTTGTTTGGAGGGGGTCAGGCACTTTTTTGTTGTGATGGTGGTTATCCTTTGACCAGTTCCCTGAGCGTAATTTGTTTCCAGTCTTTTTGTTGTATGAGTGAAAAGGTCAGCGCCCTTTGACATGGCAGGAGCTGTTCAGTGCACCAGGGGAAACTTCACCAGCAGTGCTGGATTTAAAACAACTTCAGGGCAACCAGAGTCAAACACAGGAAGTGTTATTCAAACCCCCAGAGAGTACTGGCTTTGTTTATTAGCCAACTTTACATCTTGTTGAATTGCTAAGTGCTGCTATCATGAATGAGCAGATATATCAGCGACTCTAGACCCAGATGAGGTATTTGTAGGCATGATATAACAATATCACTCTACTAAAGTGTCCCCTACAGGAATCTAAATACGGAGTGGCTATTTTCTTAAATGGGAAAAGTTCCATCTCAGGTCCCCATAGTCCAATACATGCTAAATGATTCTACAAATGAACAAACACAGCTCTGATGAGACAGTAAATTTAGTGGAAGAAATAATCAACTAGAAATGCAGAAAAAAGTGGACTTTTTAATAAAAGGTCTAATCAGGAAATGAATTACAGATTCAGTCTTTTGCTCACAAGACGTTTTTCCTTTTATTAGCTTAGCCCAGGAAATATTGACCTGTTTAAAATAGCATCAGAAACACTTTTATTTATATAGCATGTGTAGATTTCTAAGTGGTCTATGAATTATTAATTGTTCCTTTACAGGTATGAGATAGTGTTTTAACTCCATTTCACAGATTGATGAAAAAAAGGTTAAATGTTTTGTCTAGTGTCATTCAACAAATCTAAATCAGCAACACAGTTCTCTGAATTATTGACTTCCTGCGTGTTTTAAGGCAGTGAGTGAATCATTTAGTTTCTAAATGTACATATCACCTTGTCTATAGATTAGTTGTGATTGTACTATTTTTTATGCTAATTGGTGTCTGTTTGTCAATATGTTTTTGTACTTTTATTTTTTTAAAATAAAATAAATAAATAAATAAATGTACTGATGAACAATTCAGAGCCCTAAAAAAAACTCACATTCTGTAGAGGTTCCTTCTTTGGAAATAAGTGAAGTCTGAGTAACACACATATACATACTAACATTTTCTACAGTATCAAAGATAGTAGTGAAGAAGAAAAAAAATGTGTGCCAAAGACGAAAAAGTCCCAACTAGGTGCAGAATTTGCCACACAAAGAGCCATCTCTTCTTCCAGACCAAACAAGATACTTGGGTTCAGGTCTCAGTTCTTCCACATAACTAGGGGGAAGAGTTTTAATGTCTCTGAGTTTGAATTTCCTCAACTGTAAGTGGATATAAGACCTGTCCTCCCTCAGTAAAGTCATGAAAATCAAATGGGTCTATGAACATAAAAGAGTACTGAAACAAATATTGTAAGTTGTAAAGTATTATAGAAATTCAATCATGACTGTGGCAGTGTACCTTATTACACTAGAAAGAAAATGGCAGGAAGCCAATGAATAACACATGTCACAAATTGATCTTTATTCATGTTATATTTCCGGCCACACAGAAAATCTAGTAAACATCATGAACCCTACCTTCAGGAAAGTCTACATTAGGAAATATACCCCAAAATTTAAATATAACTTCAAGAGATTTACACACTATTTGAATCCTGTGTATTTACAGAGCTCATTTTAAGAACATTTGTAGAAGAAGCAAAGAAAACTAGCAGATTACCTAGAAGGTGAGAGGCATAAGGGTCAGTAGAACAATGGATACCTTAGTGAGTTCAGTGATCTTGTGATACAAGATTGTAAGGGACATAACAGCCATTTGGAGGTGAGATGTAGGTGGGTTGCTGGGTGAGGAACAGTGTTAATTCCTCACCATTCGTGAAAATTCTCAGCGTAGTGCCTTATAGATGGAGAAACACAGAACAGTGTGGTGAGGGAGTGCAGCCAGAGTCTGATGGGCCAGTGTGGCCATGCAGAGGTGAGATGACATTGTTTCCTGGCAGTCAACCAAACTTGCAGTGTCTCAGTAATTAACAGTAGTTAATCGAACCAGCTTCTGCATTCCTCCGGTTTCTCTGACTGTGGGCTCAACAGGAGGCCACACTGGGACTAAATTTGGCAAGATATGGAAAAAGGGGACAAGTGACCCTAGCTGTCAGGATCACTCTCCATTAACACAAGCTTGCAGCTGACTTTGTTCTGACCTTGACTGTCAGTTCTCTATCCGAGTTTTATTACCTGCTCCTTATAATTACCCCTTGTATACTTGGAGTAACAACTAGAGTTATTTGAGTTATTTTCCCATTGCTGGAACAAAATTTGCAGCACTCACAACTTAAAGGAAGAAAGTTTATTTTGGCTCACGGTTTCAGTGTGTGGTTGGCTGGCTTCAAGCCTGGCAGTGGAGCTTGGCAGGGGTAAAGGTGCTCAACCCACGGCAGCTGGAAGTAAAGAAGGGAGGAGCCAGGGACAAAAAGAACACTCTTCCAGGTCACAATCCCAGTGACCCACATCAGGCCTAGGCCCAACTCCTACCAGCACAGTCAGCTATGAATGCATCACTGGGTGGATCCACTGTTGCGTACAGCACCCCATGATCCAATCATCTTCCACACACAGGAGAATTTGGGGGACATTTTTAGATCTAAACTACAGCTTGTGTTAGACAGGACTTCAGATTTTCTCAAAGTGACTCTTCCAAGCTGCATGTGACTATTTGCCTTGTACTTATCTCAAATCCACCTCTTTGGGGCTGCTGTTCTACAATATATGGTATATCCATGTGCCCCACTCTGGACTGTGCAGGCACCCATAGTTCCTCATGATTGAGCTCAGCACAGGAAGCTGGTCTTTTCTGTTCTGACTTTATGTTATTTCTCCTGATTCCTGATATGAATAGTGTATGGGAAAGAGGCCAAAGATTGGTGGTGATATGCCCATTTTATGGAAGTGCTTATATGTGTAAAAGCAGTAAACTGTTGGGGATCTCTCTTCTGCTGAGTTATGGAGTCACCTAGGTGGTAGAAACCTCTCCAAACCACAGAGCGGTTCCTCCAGTTTACCTGGTATTACATACCTCTGACATTACGTACAGTTTCTGAAAATAAAATCATCACTAACAGGAGGAACTTGAGTTTTAAATTGTTGGATTATCTTTAAGAGTGGAATTGAAAATTAGGAAATTTGCATCTCAGAAGACCTGAGTGAATACATCCACAAATATCCTTACTTTTCATAATGTCATTTTGGAAAATATGGTTCAGCCTAATGCATGGTGAGATTTACTGGGTTTTTTGTAGCCCATATAAAATCCCTGCCTGTGTGTTCTGTTACATAATATAAGACTTGCGTATTCTTTTCAGTATTCACTTCTTCACCTCTGGAAGATTTTCAACTAGGAAAAAAGTACGTAGAGGAAACTGAGAGGTGGAATTAATAAATAAGGCCAGACACCTCTGAATCTACTGTACTTTTCTGAGTGTTGGAAATGGTGATCTATTTTAGGAATCATAAATTTATTATGTACAATTGTGAATAAGGAACTTTCTTTTGAGCTCAATCTATGAGAACCAGAGTGAAACCTTGGTGTAATTTACCCCTTTTTTATAATGCTTAGAATTGTACAAAAAAATTAGATTTTGATAAATACACTATTCCATTAATCTGAAGGAAACAGACCATTTAGCGTGTACTCTGAGACAGTCTGGGGAAAGCTGATGCATTATGTAACCATTGGCCTCTATAAAGTTAATAAGATTCTTTCATTTAATACTTAATATATGCTATCAAAATCCAGTTTATTTTTTATCCTATAAACACCACTTTTTATTGGTAAATATGTCAGGTGATATTAGCTGCTAATTTCAAAAGCACCTTCTGAAAACATCAGTAAATGATTCACTAAACATTAGTACCAAAGTTCATTTTTTTGGTTTGTTTATTTCTTGCTTATTTTTCTCCACACCCCAAAGAAAGAATGTAAGTCCCATAAAGGCAGTGACTTCGCTTTTGTCTACTGCTGTGTCTGGTTCCTTAGAACAATGTCCAACACTGAGCAGACACTAGGATCGGTTTGTTAAAAGAATAAGATAGTAAAATTCTAAGCATATATTAGGCCAGCAGTCTAGGGGTGGAGGTGATATCCCAAAGGTAAAGAGACAAATGGTTTATTTGGTAATCAAGTACAAAGAAATTCTTAATTTCTCTTCTCTCTTCTGGTGGCTGAACTGAATTGTGGTGGTCAAAAGGATGACTGCACACAAGAATCTCTTCACAGACTTGATCTTGCAAAAAATGTAGATGACTGGGTTATACAAGTTGGAATTATTTTCTAGATAGAAATACCAACCATTGTGCTCTCACTATGTCAGGGCTTGCAACAGTCTCCTTCTGGTCTTTTGGCTTCATGGCAGGAAGCAGGAGTCCTTCCTTGATGTTACTGGCGTCTTTGAGGAACATGGTAATGTGGTCAGTGCCTATGCCCCAGTCGGCTGTGGGAGGCGGCCCATACTCCAGCGCACTGCAGAAGTTTCATCTATGAACATGGTCTCCTCATCACTGGCAGCCTTGGCCTTGACCTGTTCTTTATGCAGCTGCCATTGCCTCATGGGATCATTCAGCTCAGTGTAAGCATTGCTTACCTCCTTCTTGATGGTGAACAGCTCAAAGCACTCAGTCAGACCCTCTTCAGAGCAGTACCATTTAGCTAACAGGCTCATGATCTATGGGCAATCACAGGTGAATGTAGAATTGATCCATGTCACTTCCAGGAGCTGCCAACAAGCTTACTAAGCAGCCTGGCTGTGGTCCAAGGTGAGCGCATTCAATAGCTGTTGCTACACTGGTATCAACAAGAATTTCTTAAGTTTCTTCCGTTTCAAAGAGGTTGGTTTCAGGCAACTTCACCCCTAGGGCTTTCTTTAGCTTTTCTCCCATACTGATTCTCTGGAAGGGTAGGGTGAAGTCAGTCTCATAGACGTGGCCCTCTGGACCATCTGGATGATCTTGTAGCTGCCTGCAATTCTCTTAACCATTCCTGAAACCAACTTTTCTGTGATTGCAGTAAGATTATGATAGTCTGCAGAGGCCGTATAAATTCACAGATGGTGAACTCAGGGTTGTGAGTCAAGTCAATTCCTTCATTCCGGAACTGGCATCTGATTTCATAAACCTAGTCAATGCCTCCAACCATCAGCATCTTATCACAGAGTTCTGGAGCAGTTCTCATGCACAAGTTCTTATCTAGCTCATTGTGCTATGTGGTGAAAGGCTTGTCCACAGCTCCCTCTGGAATGATGTTCATCCTGGGAATTTCAACCTTGGAATCCCAGCTCATCCAAGAAACTTCTTGTGTGTGATGATCTTAGAGAAGATGATACATTTTTGCCTCACAAAATCATTCAGCATCAGGTCCAAGTATCTCTGTTGATAGCACTTTTCCTTGTCTATGAGACCAAAGTGCAGATGAGGTAACACATGCACACAGGGAGACAACAGTGTGATCCATAGGGAATGATGCTCAGCTCACCCTTCTTGGTCGACCCAGGATTCCCTTGAACTCCAATTATGTCTACCAGTGCAGGTTGTTGTGGATATGAATACATAGTTTTTCTGATTTATAATTCCTGGAATTGGCCATGACTTGCAACTTGACTCCCTCTCTTTGGAGGTCATAGATGATAAGCTTCTCCCCAGAAGCTGTTTTGGAATGGACTCTACCCACAACCTTTAAGGGGATATCAGTCAGGCGATCCCCAGGCTGCAGGTTACTGTATTTTTGGACGAAGTGAGTGAAGTGCTTGTGTGGAACTTGTGTAGACACAGATACCCTCTGCTGGCCTTTAGCTGGTAGACTGCTTGACTGCAGAGTTTGCCGCACTGGTCTGGGTCCCGGTTCTCTTCCGCGGCACCCACACCTTTGTCAGCGGCACGAGTGGGGCCACCAGCAGCAGCAGCAACAGCAGCTTGACTTAGCTGTTTCTCACTGAGCTCTTTCTGCCTCGTCTCTCTCTCTGCCACCTTCTTCTTGGCTTTCAGGCATCTTCTTAGCTTGTTTTTCTCAGTCTGGCTCACTGTCCACTTTCACCTCAGCCCCCTGCACCATAAGCATCTCTCCAACCACCCAAACAGCATTTGAAAGGGCAATTATAAATATGCATGAATGTGTAAATATACATGGTTAGAGTATTTATGTGAAGTAGGAATTATTTGCTTTGAAGTCAACTAATTTGTATTGACTGCCTCTGCATTGAGAGTAACATGATGCTGGTATTGTTACTCATGGTGTTAGACCTGAAAACAAGAAAAAGATAGTTTTGGAAACAATTTCAATCGTCAGTCCCTCATTGGGAATGATATGGGAAAAGAAATGTTTGTACTGCAAATCTCCAAACTGTAACCCACAGTGTAAGCAGTTGTGGGGACATCTGTATTTTACTCATGCACATATGGTAAAGGTCTGACCTCTACGTAGCTGATCATTCACTCATCCAGCCCCTCCCATTCTCTCGGCCCACAAATCCTTAGTGCTTATTAAGGGCTAGGCCCTGTGTGAAGTCATACAAAATCGGACAGGGTTCTGCCCTAAACAACTTGAGGTTACTATGAAAAGAAGACAAATAAAGGTTACAATAGTTTAAATCATAATCTCCCATGAAAAGTAATATGCCTTTTTCCCCTTTCTTCCTTTTGCCTTTCCCCCATTGCAATTTATCTTTTCTTATAGTTAAGCTA
This sequence comes from Dinomys branickii, assembly GCA_004027595.1. Taxonomy (NCBI): domain Eukaryota; kingdom Metazoa; phylum Chordata; class Mammalia; order Rodentia; family Dinomyidae; genus Dinomys; species Dinomys branickii. Next base: position 128,566 of record PVLD010003595.1, read on the forward strand.
GTTTTACAGCTAGCTTCTCTTAGTTCCTTGAAAAGAATCCTTTGAGCCAGTATAATTTAGATAAGCTATCATCCCTATATCACGTACTCTGATTACCTAAGGACAACAATATGCAATGTATGATCTCTTGCAACTACCCTACTAACCTGCTTCTAAACTTGAAATATATCAGCTATTAATAATAACGAATGCATCAACCATTGTAACTGTCCTACTAACCTGTTTCATTGTTTACCTTTCTTCCCTTTAAAATAAAAAAGTGCTATTGCTCATCAGGATATTTATTTGTTAATTGTGCCTAAGGTATATATAGAGAGAAAAAAGTTAGTCCTAAAGAGAGAAGTTATGAAGCACAGCCTGAAGGATAAGTATTTTTATGAGATAATACTTTTCATTGTTATACGTCTTTAGTTAAATATTCTGTGACTTGCCACCCAAAGTGTCCTGATTAAGGTTTCCGACATTATATTAGAAAATTGTTCTCTTTGTGGGGCTAAACCTGTTCCACATCATCTGTTCCATGTATTTCCATCTAAGAGCTGGTGCAACAAGAGAGGCTTTGAGTAAGAGATGAACATGGCCATGCATTTTCCTTTGAAAGATCGCATTGACAGAAGCATGATTTCTGCATGGTCAGAGACAATAGGCAAGGAAATCAGCCAGAAGACTATTGCAATAGTTTTTTTTGTTGTTCTTTTTTTTTTTTTTTTTTTTGGCGGTACTGGGGATTGAACTCAGGACACTGCGCCTGCTAGGCAGGCGCTTATTCCACTGAGCTATATCCCCAGCCCCGACTATTGCAATAGTTGACTTGAAACCTGGGGAATTCTAAAGGAAGGCAGGAGAAGCAAGGATGACATGTGGGGAGGGTACAGCTGGGAGGGACAGCCGTGTTCTGGAACTGACAGGTTTAGTAACATTGAAATGATCGTACAAGAGAGAAAGAGATGAATACATAAACTTTTTGAGTGAAGTAACTAGTTACACCACTGAGTATGGTAGACCCACTGTTCTCACTTGTGTATGATGACCCAGGGTGCTCACTGATCTTGGCAAGTTCCAAGTCATCCATTTTAACTAAGACCCTCTCTCTGCCCTAACCCTCCACTTGCAGTGGATTTCCTTGCTGACTTGCCTTGTGGACTCATTGGCTAGACCACATGGTTTGTTGCTCCAAACCACAAGAATTGGTCCTGATATCTGGAGGGAAGTGGAAGTGCAAGCTGTTTATGAATAGTTCAGTATTCTACCTTCTGTTTCTTGATTTTCCTTCTAATACCCAACACTGAAATATATCCAGAGAACTGGCTTTTTAAAAATATGGAACAAGGGCAAAAGCTTCTTCATGGGAAATTTTAGAGATTAAAAAGAAATTGGTTAATAATAGGAGGAGGTGACAGCAATATGATCTGAAACTTTGCTGTCCAGTCTGTTCTGACCCCAAACACAGTGTCAGCCTCATGTGATAGCAGACGCCTACCTCACCTTAACAATCCTCTAGACATTTAGAGTCTGATACAGGCTCTAATTTTGAGAGTTTCATTACTTATCTTAATAAATCATAAATCTGAAAGTGAGATTGTTAAAGATTTTAAATTTCAAAGATTCTTACAAGTCACAAAGTATTTTGCTTTTACTCAAATGTGTGGGAGACTGCCGAGAGACCTGCGGTCGGCATCCATCTTGAAATGTATCAGCCATCTTAAGAGTCTCGAGTTTAGTTTCAGTTTCTATCCTGAGTTAAGTTTCTATTTTCTCTGAGCTAAGTTTCTGTTTCCCGTAAATCATATGATGTAACCACATGCTATTGCCTGATGCCTGGACCTCCCACGCGTGATATCTGGACCTCCCTCCATTGCCTAGTTACCCGCTGACGTCAATCCCCACTCCCGCACTGTATATAAACCCGAGACTTCCGCCTAATCAACGAGACTTGATCAGAATCCTGTCTTGTCTCCGTTTCTTGTGTCTCTTGTCCTTTTTCATCCCACTCCCCCTCTAGGGTCTCTGTTGACTACCCGCGGGTCGGGACAAGTGGCACCCAACGTGGGGCTCGAGCACGGGGAATCCAGTGATGGACGCTGTTCGGGAGCCGGCACAACAAGGAAAGGAAAAGAGGATTGGTCTGACGCGGGACCCTGCCGCATCTGATGCACCTAGGTAAGAACCGCGAAACAATGGGACAAGATATGAGCAAACATGCGAAGTTTGTTGAAGGTTTAGAAAAAGCTCCCAAGGCACGAGGAATAAAGGTAAAATATAAACAATTATATGAATTTTTTGATTATATTAATGATGTTTGTCCTTGGTTTCCTATTGAGGGAACAATTAGTTCAAAGAAATGGAAAAGGGTTGGTGATGCGCTTAAGGCTTATTATACAGTTTTTGGGCCTGAAAAGGTTCCGATAACTGCTTTTTCATATTGGAATTTAATTGATGAAATTTTATCTCAAAAAAATTTTGATGTTACAATTGCTAATGTGGTTGAAAAAGGTGAAACTATCTTACAAAATAAGGCTTCAGAACAACCAGCAAATCAGAAACAAAATGTAGATAAACAAGATGAGGACCTTATGTCTTTTGAAAGTGATAGTGAGGATGAACAGGCGAAACAAATTGAGAAAAAAGAGTCCTCCATGATTGATATAAAAAAGATGAAGCCTTTAAAAACTAGTCTAAACCAGTTTGAATCTGGTCTAAAACAGGAAGTTACATCTAGTCCTTATGATTTGGGAGGAGCTGAGCCTAAAATTACACCCAGTCCTAGTGACTTGCCGGAAGTGGGAGGAGCTAAGCCCAAAACTAAGATATATCCTGATTTGTCAGAAATTCCAGGAACTAAAATGGATGAAACAGATGAAAATTATAATGATGTGGCAAAGATGGCTGCCGCTGAATCTCGTGCAGCAAAGATGGCTATCAAATGTTATAATTTAGATTAGCTGCCTAATATTCAACATCCTCCGCCTTATGGCACCAATCCCACTGCTCCTCCATCAGCATATCCAATCCTTGATTCTAGTAAAGAATTAGAAAATAATATTGAACTTCGTAAAAAGCAAATAAAATTGCAAATAGAAGAACAAGATCTTATAGCTCAACAAATAAAACTACAAAAAGACCATCAAAATGTTATAGCTCAATTAGAAGAGCTAAAAACAGATGACTCTAAAAAACAATTAGAAATAAAAACGGATAGCTCACAAAATTTAAAACCAACTGTAAAAGGTATCATTCCAAAGTCTATTCCTCAGGTTAGCTGCATTATAGAAACAGATAATATGGAAACATTTCCAGTAATTGAATCAATAAATGATCAAGGACAAGTTGTCCGCACTCTTCATGCTTTTGATTTTAAAATGATAAAAGAGCTAAAAACAGCAGTAGCTCAATATGGAGCTACAGCTCCTTATACTACAGCAATCTTGGATTCTATAGCTGCTAATTGGCTTACACCTACAGATTGGCAAACACTAGCCAAAGCAACTCTCTCTGGAGGAGACTATCTTCTATGGAAATCAGAATATGTGGATAATTGTAAAGAGCTTGCTAAACGTAATGCTCAAGCAAATAATAGATGGACTTTTGATATGTTAGTAGGAGATGGCAATTTTGATACTAAAGAGGCTCAAATATTATATGATCCAGGACTTTATACACAAATTCTTGCAGCTGCAAGTAAAGCATGGAAAAAATTACCCTCTAAAGGAGACATGAGTTCTTCTCTCAGCAGCATTAGACAAGGGCCAGATGAGCCTTTTGCAGACTTTGTTCATCGCTGACTTACTTCAGCTGGTAGAATCTTTGGTAACACTGATGCGGGCACAGATTTTGTTAGGCAATTGGCCTTTGAAAATGCTAATGCTGCCTGTCAAGCTGCCATTCGACCATACAGAAAAAAGACTGATTTAACAGGTTATATACACCTTTGTTCTGACATTGGAGCTGCTTATCAGCAAGGTCTTGCTATGGCTGCTGCTAAAAAAGGATTTACAGTTAAGCAATTTTTATCTCAACAAAATAAAAACAAATGCTTTACTTGTGGAGCAACTGGTCATTTAGCCAAAAACTGTAACAAAGGTTCTACTGACAACTCTAAAATAAAAATACCAGGATTATGCCTTAGATGCAAAAGAGGAAGACATTGGATAAATGAATGCAAATCTAAAAGAGATAATGAAGGCAAAGAATTACTTCTGATGCAGGGAAACGGGAATCAGGGCCAGCCCCAGGCCCCCAAACCCGTACCCAAACCCAGACAAATTTTTGGGGCGCTCAGTTTTGTTCCACAAATCAACAATTCATCACAAAACAACAACTATTCATTTCAGATCTCTGCAGAGCCACAGCAGGAAGCACAGGATTGGACCTCAGTTCCATCTCCTACACAGTATTAACTCCTGAAATGGGGGTTCAGGCTCTTCCTACAGGAATTTTTGGACCTCTACCGGAGGGCACTTTTGGCCTCATAATAGGACATAGTAGCTCTATACTTAATGGCATTCAAGTTATCCCAGGAGTTATAGATAATGATTATACAGGTGAAATCAAGGTTATGACATCTTCTCCTAAATTTATTAGTACTATACAAACAGGACAACGGTTTGCACAGTTGATACTTCTGCCTCTAATTCAAACCCCTAATAAAATTATCTCACAACAGAGAGGTAATAAAGGATTTGGCTCGTCAGATGTATATTGGGCAAAAGTTATTTCTACACAAAAACCTCTCATGACTCTATGGTTCGATGGTAAAGAATTCTCTGGATTAATTGACACAGGTGCCGATGTTACTATTATTAAGAAAGAGGTTTGGCCCAAGGCTTGGCCTTTAGACATCACTATGACCCACCTACAGGGCCTAGGGCAAAATCAAAACCCAGAAAAGAGTTCAAAATTATTAACTTGGAAAGATTCAGAAGGTAATAAAGGCACTATACAACCTTATGTTATAGCTGGTTTGCTGATAAATTTGTGGGGAAGGGATTTATTATCTCAAATTGGTATGATTATGGGTAGCCCTAATACTGTGGTTACTGCTCAAATGTTGAGAAGTGGATTTATGCCAGGTCAAGGCCTAGGTAAAAATAATACTGGAATAACAACACCTACAGAAGCTACTCCAAAATTGGACAGAGCAGGTTTGGGCCATTTTCCACAGGGGCCATTGATACTCCTGTGACTCATGCAGAAAAAATTACATGGTTATCTGAGGAGCCTGTATGGGTTGATCAATGGCCTCTGTCTTCTATAAAATTAATGGCTGCGCAACAGCTGGTACAGGAGCAGCTTGGAGCTGGCCGTATAATTCCTAGCAACTCACCTTGGAATACTCCTATTTTTGTCATAAAAAAGAAATCAGGTAAATGGCGATTGTTGCAAGATCTTAGAGCAATAAATAAAACCATGATGTTAATGGGAGCTTTGCAACCAGGTCTTCCATCACCTGTCGCTATACCTTTAGGTTATTTCAAAATCATAATAGATTTAAAGGATTGTTTTTTCACCATATATTTACATCCTGATGATCAAAACGATTTGCTTTCAGCCTGCCTGCTACTAATTTTAGTGCACCCATAAAACGATTCCAATGATGTGTCCTTCCACAGGGCATGGCAAGTAGTCCTACTCTGTGCCAATCCTTTGTTGCTCTAGCTATACAACCAATAAGAGATCACTGGCCAGACATGTGTATCATTCATTACATGGACGATATCTTGGTAGCTGGTCATAATGGTGGTAAAGTACTTCAATGTTATAAAGAATTACAATCTGCTCTATCTGATAAAGGGCTACAAATTGCACCTGATAAGGTTCAACTTACAGATCCATACACATATTTAGGCTTTCAAATGAGGGGATCACAGGTTTTTTCACAAAAATTGGAATTGAGATTAGATAGGCTTAAAACTTTAAATGACTTTCAAAAACTCCTGGGAGATATTAATTGGCTTATGCCTTATTTAAAGCTCACTAAAGGTGAATTAAAACCTCTCTATGACATTTTACATGGAGACACCAACCCCACATCTCCTCGTGTACTTACACCTGAGGGGAGACAGGCCATACATACAGTAGAACAAGCCATTCTGTCTCAAACTATTACATTCATGGATTATGACAAACACTTACAATATATTATATGTAATACAACATTATCTCCAACTGCTATTTTTTGGCAAACAGCACCTTTAATGTGGGTTCATTTACCTGTTATGCCTAAAAGGGTTATTGAGCCATACTATAAAGCAATACCTGATCTTATAATTCTGGGAAGGGAACAAGGGCGACGTTATTTTGGTAAAGAACCAGATGTCATTATACAACCTTATACTAAAGATCAAATCAATTGGCTTACGCAAACTACTGAGTTTTGGCCTATTGCTTTGGCCTCTTACATGGGACTCTTGGATAATCATTATCCTCCAAATAAACTCACTGATTTTGTCAATAAACATGAATTTGTTTTTCCTAAAGTCACCACACTTCATCCATTAAAGGATGCATTATTGATATTGACTGATGGTTCTTCCACAGGCATGGCTGCCTATGTTTGTCACAACCAAGACTTAATGGTACAATTTCAAACAAATAGCACCTCTGCTCAATTGACAGAATTATATGCTGTCATTGCTGTTTTTTCTGACTTCTCTAATCAGTCACTCAATATTTATACAGACAGTGCTTACATTGCACATTCTATTCCACTACTAGAAACTGCTGGTCAAATAAAAAATATTTCCAACTCTGGAAAACTATTTCGTCAGTTACAAATACTTATTACTAAGAGAACTCATCCTTTTTTCATTGGGCACTTACGTGCTCATTCTGGATTGCCAGGGCCTTTAGTCAAAGGCAATCATAAGGCTGACTTAGCTACTCGCTTAAATACAGTTCATTTATTAGTTGCTATTACTTTTACTGTTAGTACTGATAAAGTTACCTTAGCACATAAAAGCCATCAATTACATCATCTTAATGCTCAAACACTCAGGCTAATGCATAATATTACTAGAGAACAGGCTAGACAAATTGTTAAAAATTGTCCTTCTTGTGCCACACGTCTCTCAGTTCCACACCTTGGAGTTAATCCTAGGGGACTTATACCTAATGCATTGTGGCAGATGGATATTACACATATTTCTGAATTTGGCAACCTTAAATATACACATGTCATTATACATACCTTCAGTGGTTTCATTTATGCCTCCCTCCAAACTGGTGAGGCTACCAAACATGTAATAAACCATATGCTGACTGCTCTAACAGTCTTAGGATGTCCACACCAATTAAAAACAGATAACGGCCCTGGTTATACTAGTTCAACCTTTGCTCGATTTTGCAAACGTCTTAACATTCAACATATAACAGGTATACCATACAATCCTCAAGGTCAAGGAATAATTGAACGGGCATATCTCTCCCTTAAACTTACTATAGATAAAATTAAAACAGGGGAATGGTATCCCACAATGGGGTCACCAAGAAATATTCTTTCTCATGCTTTATTTATCCTCAATTTTTAAAATTTGGATGCCAACGGACAATCAGCAGCTACTCGCTTCTGGCACATGGAAACACAAAAACAGTTTGCCTCTGTACTATGGAGAGATCCTATGACTAATTCATGGCATGGTCCAGATCCGGTCCTCATTTGGGGCCGAGGATCAGTATGTGTATACTCTAAAAACATGAAATCTGTCAGATGGTTACCAGAACGATTGGTAAAACAAATAGATAATCCTATAGATGAGTCCAGGCACGAAGAATCGCCCTGAGAATTTTCCTTATTTTTATTTTTCAGATAATGAATTCCAAGACTTGGATCCTAACATTGGGAGTACTAATCACCTCGTGGCAACTTTCTGATGGAGGTTTGAGGGCAAGAATCATGGCAACCAGACAAGAGATGTTTGGTGCTGCATGTGATTGTGGAGGAGGCACTTTTACAACAACAATCAAACCTACATTATACGCCAGCTATACAGATTGTGGTAATAAAATTTCTTATTTAACATATATTAATACTATAAATGGACCTTACTTACAAAGTTACAAATGTTTCTATAAGCCTCCGGTGATACTTCACGGTCAACCACAATTATGTCCTAAAGAATGTACTATTTATTATACTACAATGCATTCTTCCTGTTATGAGTCAGTACAAGAATGCACAGGAATGGATAATAAAATATATTTCACAGCCATATTACAACACACTGCCACTGGTACCTTTGGGGGAGATTGGTCTAATATTCCACAAATTTTGAAAAATCATAAATATGCTCAAGCTTCATGTGATGGCACCCGTGGTAAACCAGTGTGCTGGAATAAGTCTGCTCCATTGCATATCTCTGATGGTGGCGGACCACAAGACAAAATTAGAGAAATTAAGGTACAGAAACGTATGAAGGACATTATAAATCGGACATCTTCACAAATCACTTATCATCCTTTGACACTTCATAATTCACGAGAAGTTGATATAGACATTCAAAGTACAGAAATTCTAACTACTTTAATGGCTCTTAATACTTCTAATCCTAACTTAGCTAAAGCTGTGCATGACTCAAAATATTCTCATGCCTCTTGCTATCCCTTCAAATTTTACTTCAGATAATACTATAACCTCTACACATCCTAACTGCACTGTGGGTCTACCATTTAGAATTCAAACTTTGGCTGTTAAGTTTACCTTTTGTATACAAGGAAGTCTTCAGAACAACAAGTATGCAATTGATGTTGGATTTGTTACTTTTGCTGATTGTACTCAGGTAATTACTTACAGTTCCTCTATTTGCCTTTCAAAAGGACAAGTATTCATATGTGGAGGAAATTTGGCTTTTACCTTCCTACCTTCTAATTGGACAGGGTTATGTACTGTAGCTACTTTACTACCTGATATAGAAATTATACCTGGGAATGAACCTATTCCGGTCCCTAGCACTGAGTATGCTACAGGCCGTACAAAAAGAGTAGTTACATTTATTCCTATATTGGTAGGATTGGGTATTTCAGGAGCTCTAGTCACAGGTTCAGCAGGGATAGGAGTTGCTGTACATTCTTATAATAAGCTCTCTAATCAATTAATTGATGATGTCCAAGCCTTGTCTAGCACTATTCAAGATATTCAAGATCAGATAGATTCTTAGCAGAGGTAGTCCTCCAAAATAGAAGAGGATTAGATCTTTTAACTGCAGAACAGGGAGGAATTTGCTTGGCTTTACAGGAACACTGTTGCTTTTATGCAAACAAGTCTGGCATTGTTCGAGACAAGATAAAGAAGCTCCAAGAAGACCTGATAAAGAGACGAAGAGAATTACTCAAAAATCCACTTTGGAACACATGGAACGGAATTTTACCCTACATTCTCCCTCTTTTAGGACCTTTGGCTGGTTTAATAGTGTTTCTTTCGTTTGGGCCTTGTATTCTTAACAAACTGATGGCTTTTATTAAAGAACGGGTGGATGCTATAGAGATGCGACGGATTCAGGTCCATTATCACAGGCTTGACATGGCCGACAGAGACCTCGAGAAAGTAGATTATGATGATGCCCAGTAATATCAGCGGGCTGTTTTAACTTTCTCACCTTGGTGCGCTGTACTGGATAGCCAGAGTTTGGCAACTGGAGTCTCACATGTAACACCAACCACCGCCTAAGACAGGAACAAGGCCTTTTGCTGCCTTGCTTTCCAATGACGGGTAAGGTATAGTTTGGTCCCACGTGAAAGCATCCTGACCTAAGACAGGCACAGTACCCTCAAGGAATTTTGTTCTTTTAATAAATAAAATAAAAAAGGGGGACCTGTGGGAGACTGCTGAGAGACCTGCGGTTGGCATCCATCTTGAAATGTATCAGCCATCTTAAGAGTCTCGAGTTTAGTTTCAGTTTCTATCATGAGTTAAGTTTCTATTTTCTCTGAGCTAAGTTTCTGTTTCCCGTAAATCATATGTAACCACATGCTATCGCCTGATGCCTGGACCTCCCTCACGTGATATCTGGACCTCCCTCCATTGCCTAGTTACCCGCTGACGTCAATCCCCACTCCCGCACTGTATATAAACCCGAGACTTCTGCCTAATAAACGAGACTTGATCAGAATCCTGTTTTGTCTCTGTTTCTTGTGTCTCTTGTCCTTTTTCATCCCGCTCCCCCTCTAAGGTCTCCGTTGACTACCCGCGGGTCGGGACACAAATGTAGAAAAGAAAATATCATCAGTGCCCTCTGACTTTGAATACCACTTTCACGTATTTATCTAGAATGAAAATGTATATTTTGCTGATACATGACTTTGTTCTTAGGTGTATTGTATAAGAAAATTATTTTAAAGTATAGGAAGAAAGTATGTTATTCAGTAGTCAAGCAATTTAATGTTTCATTTTTATATGTTTTGTGAATGATTTTCCACAATCAAATAAATTTTAACCATTAAATATTTAATTTTTGACATTTTTAAACTTAAGTAGTATAGGTACTTTCTGGTCATATTTAGGAGAAAGATAAATCTAAGATCAGATCTTACACATGTTCCAACAGTTCTCTTTATACCTTCTAGTATAATTTTACCATTTTGGTATAGAGTACCTCTATTGCATATGAAACTGCAAAATTTGAAAGGTGAAAATGATCTATTCAAATTATCTGCTATTACACAAACAGGTTAATAACAGTAATTAAAAGAATAATCATTCAACTACATGCCACTCAAATGAATCATTTAAATTATGTAAATCAAACTTAAGGTCATGTAATGCAAAGAGAAAAGAGCTAAAATATGCAAAATAGTATACCTTCTGTCGGTGGTGCCAATAATATTAAAAATACTCATAACACAAGCATAAAGTATGTGTCTCATTTGTGAAACTTTGTACCATAAAATCAAATTAATTTTTCTTACCTTATTGGGTACTCTTAAATTTGAGTAGTACATGATTTTACAGATGAGCTGTTTCCTTCCAAAGAGAATGTTTATTTTCTATTTGAGCACTTTATTTTTAAAATACCAATTTTTTTTCTCACTACAGAAACAGATCACATTGTAAAAATTGATTTGGAAAACACAAAAGCATAGACTATAAAATAAGTTATAATATTACAAATTTGAAGTAAGCATGGTCTCAATATTTATTCTGTTTCTTTTCTTTTTTAGTGCATAGTTTTGCATGATAAATATCAGACTATGTCCTTATATTGTGTTTGCTTTTTTTTTTTTTTTTTTTTTTTTTG